>OZ035827.1:4670528-4833028 GCA_964034765.1 Knipowitschia caucasica | reverse complement strand
GTTCTCGGTCAGGTTCTCTGTCAGGTTCTCTGTCAGGTTCTCGGTCAGGTTCTCGGTCAGGTTCTCGGTCAGGTTCTCGGTCAGGTTCTCTGTCAGGTTCTCTGTCAGGTTCTCTGTCAGGTTCTCTGTCAGGTTCTCTGTCAGGTTCTCGGTCAGGTTCTCGGTCAGGTTCTCGGTCAGGTTCTCGGTCAGGTTCTCTGTCAGGTTCTCTGTCAGGTTCTCGGTCAGGTTCTCGGTCAGGTTCTCGGTCAGGTTCTCGGTCAGGTTCTCGGTCAGGTTCTCGGTCAGGTTCTCGGTCAGGTTCTCGGTCAGGTTCTCGGTCAGGTTCTCTGTCAGGTTCTCGGTCAGGTTCTCGGTCAGGTTCTCGGTCAGGTTCTCGGTCAGGTTCTCGGTCAGGTTCTCGGTCAGGTTCTCGGTCAGGTTCTCGGTCAGGTTCTCGGTCAGGTTCTCGGTCAGGTTCTCGGTCAGGTTCTCGGTCAGGTTCTCGGTCAGGTTCTCTGTCAGGTTCTCTGTCAGGTTCTCTGTCAGGTTCTCTGTCAGGTTCTCTGTCAGGTTCTCTGTCAGCTGAGGTCGAGCTGGTTTAGTTTACATTAAGTTCTATGGGACAATTGTCTGTGTAGCCCGTGTGATTTTAGTCTGCAGTCCCACGAGCGGCCCCTGTGCTCAAGGGAGGGACAGCTATAAGATAGTAATATTCAGATATTGTATAGATCCATGGCGCAAATTAGGTAAAAAAAAACTAGGATACAACAGGAAAGAAGATAGAACGTGACTTTCTCTTCCAGTTTATTGCATCTGGAATCACTCTACTGTCCTTTGGTTACTTGATGCCAGACCTTTATTTATCTAGTTCCAATCTCTGGTTAATGAGTTTTGCATTGAATTACCAGAAAGTTTCTTCTGCCCAAGGGAATCAACAATGTTACATAGACGACAGGGTTAAACATTACTCGACATCACAAAGCAAATACTAAATGTATGAAATGAAACAGTAGGAGAACAATCTGATAACTTTTGAAAATACAGAGTTATAAATAATATAAAGGCTACACACTCTTAGCTTGAATAGAAGAATAAAGGCTATGTTTAAAGTCCAAAATACTTTCAGGAATATATATGAAGTGCGCAGTAGTTTGCATTTCTATATTGGACGCAGTGCTATACATGCCTGCCTTGTTCAGTTAGTTTAACAGATAGTTTACTTTGCTCAATATGGCAAGATTACTATAGATTTTCATTTTTGTTGAAACATATTGCTTCCGTTTTAACATTCATGCTATTAACACCATTAAGATATAATTCAATAGATGTGTGCAGGTTTGACATAAATAGATTGATTGATTGTAACCAAATCCCTTCCTCACCTCTGTCTTTTCTCCTCGGCTGATGTTGTAGAGGCTGAGCTGCTGGATGCCGAGACACTGTTGGGTTTGGTTGAAGCTCCAGAGCCAGTGGCCGTGCGCAGATCCACGCTGACACTCACCGCGCTGGCCACACCTGACCACACGGGGCACACGGGGACACGGTTACATGTGTGTGCGACCAGAAGGAGACCGGAGAGGAAAGAGTGCATGGCGTTGGCGACTCACCGGCCCTCCAGCACGCACCAGCCACAGTATGGGTCTCTGGTGGACAGGCAGGACTGACAGTCTGTGTGTTCTCCACATTCAGCCACTGGCCGCTTCTCAACCTGAAGAAAACGCACGTGTTGGATTAGGTTAGTTGAATTTATTTGCCTTAACACATATTTCATAAACATAAACAGATAAGTGTGATGGATGTGAGCGTTCTGTTCTGGAGGTTCTTTATGAATCCAGACTTTTAATTAAACCAAGCTCTTAGAATAATCAATGACTCTTCTGGCCACCCTGGAAATGCCATGTTCCAGCTTCTTCCCTCTGGCAGAAGATATTGTTCGCTGACATGCAGGACATCTCGTTATGCTAACAGCTTCTTTCCACCAACTGTTAGCACTTTAAATGATCTTCACTTGTAATGAAACAGTGAAATCAGCCCTCTTTCTTCCACATTTACAAACAGGATATATTTCATAAACAATTATAATTCTCCACATTCTTAATTTTTGTAAAGAACTGGCTAAGTGTGTGGGCTCGGTGGCCAGGCAAACATAAAACACATATTCTCTAGTCGGTCTCTCTCTCTCTGGCCTCTCTCTCTCTGGCCTCTCTCTCTCTCTGGCCTCTCTCTCTCTGGCCTCTGGCCTCTCTCCCTCTGGCCTCTCTCCCTCTGGCCTCTCTCCCTCTGGCCTCTCTCTCTCTCTCTCTGGCCTCTCTCTCTCTCTGGCCTCTCTCTCTCTGGCCTCTCTCTCTCTGGCCTCTCTCTCTCTGGCCTCTCTCCCTCTGGCCTCTCTCTGGCCTCTCTCCCTCTGGCCTCTCTCTCTCTCTCTCTCTGGCCTCTCTCTGGCCTCTGGCCTCTCTCCCTCTGGCCTCTCTCCCTCTGGCCTCTCTCCCTCTGGCCTCTCTCCCTCTGGCCTCTCTCCCTCTGGCCTCTCTCCCTCTGGCCTCTCTCCCTCTGGCCTCTCTCCCTCTGGCCTCTCTCCCTCTGGCCTCTCTCCCTCTGGCCTCTCTCCCTCTGGCCTCTCCCTCTGGCCTCTCCCTCTGGCCTCTCCCTCTGGCCTCTCCCTCTGGCCTCTCCCTCTGGCCTCTCCCTCTGGCCTCTCCCTCTGGCCTCTCCCTCTGGCCTCTCCCTCTGGCCTCTCCCTCTGGCCTCTCCCTCTGGCCTCTCCCTCTGGCCTCTCCCTCTGGCCTCTCTCTCTGGTCTCTCTCTCTGGTCTCTCTCTCTGGTCTCTCTCTCTGGTCTCTCTCTCTGGTCTCTCCCTCTGGTCTCTCCCTCTGGTCTCTCCCTCTGGTCTCTCCCTCTGGTCTCGCTGATTCACCTAAAATCAATGGTATCAGAGGAAACATAATTCTGTCTTTTTACCAATGAACAAATGAACTGTAGGCAAAAAGAGAAAAAAGTCATAAACTGATCCACTCATAACTCATAATGGCCGTCGCCCTCACTCACCGCAGCTGCTGCTCTAAAACAAGCCAATCTAAACTGCTGAAGAGGTGATGTATATAGAAGCATTACATGGCTTTAGATAAGGATCATTAGTCAAACTCAAAGCAAGAGATGAACATTGGGAATAAGCCGTCAACACCATTCAATCCCTGGACTCAAACTCCCATAATTCCACATAATCATTTATCAGCTCTACCCTACGCACACTGAGCCGCTGTAGGGAGTGTGCCGCAAACAAAACCGACCACTTTTTCCAATCAGTTCCATTGTTGTGTCTGACCCGCTCCCTCATTCTGACTGTTGTCGTGGGCCGGCGGGGGTCTTCAACTCTGACCCCTACAGCCAGCTGGCCCCTCTCGGCTTCCTTTGGCAAATGCGCCGCTCTTGTTTGGTTCGAAACACAGCTTGAGGAAGTGTCAAAAGCTGAAAAACGTCTGACAAACGATAAATTGCTGGAAGTTGAATGACGGGCTGTGTTCCGTGTGGTTCTATGGAGACATCTGGAGACAAAGTGAATGTGTTTACACCTTGAAAAGGCTATGGTTGTTCAGGCATCTGTTCACGGCGCAGTAGGTAACACTCACTCAAACGGGACCTTAAAGAGACTTATTGATTTAGAACATCTTGTATTGTTTGATTAACAATAGAGTAAATGGGTGTTGGCCAATCAATTAAAGGTCTAAATGAGAGTAAGCTAACATCATTAATCATCCGTGTGAAACTGGCAGTGTATTGAAATTGAATTAATCATTTAGGAGATTTGCATATGTCAGATTTTTTTTGGAAAGTGGCTCAGTTGGTAGAACATTGGTAATTGGACTTAATAGTCATAGGTTCGATCCCCCCACGACCCATATCGTCTGCTCCCACTGATGTCGGTGTGTCTCTGGGCAAGACACTTAGCCCCTCTAGGCCTGAAGCGAGGGACTGGTGCTTTGTGAATTGGGTGCAGCTCTGATTGCCACGGCCCTGACCCAGAAATGGATTAATAAAGGGATAAAAATGAAAGAATATTTTTCCATTGACTGCATGGATGGACAAGAGCGTATACACAACATTGTTTCCTATTACTAGCTTTTTAAGATTATTTTCTTGATTAAACAGTGATCAGTGTAGTCCTTGTTCAGGCTGTGAGTTTGGGAAGACAGCAGAGTCTTGGGAGATTTGCAGTTGTTCCATACCCTTTCCATTCCCAGTTCCTTGTGAGACGTTCAAAATAATGGGAAATGTTTGTTTTTATTTGTATTTACTCCATTAACTGTAACAAGTACAGCTATTCGCCCTGGGGTCAGTCCAGAATGCTTCTAACAAAACCTATAAGTATACCAGTATACCATCTAAAAAACATTGACAGGATCAAAAACATAGTGTCTAAAGCAGACTTGGAGATTCTTATCCATGCATTTGTCTCCAGTAGGTTAGACTACTGCAATGGCCTGCTCACAGGTCTGTCCAAACAGGCTGTAAAACAGCTGCAGTACATTCAAAATGCAGCAGCTCGAGTCCTGACTAGAACCAGGAAGTACGACCATATTAGTCCGGTCCTCAGGTCTCTGCACTGGCTTCCTGTGGCTCAGAGAATAGACTTTAAAACAGCTCTGCTTGTGTACAAGTCTCTCCATGGCCTCGCACCAAAATATATTAGTGACATGTTAGTCCCATATGAACCAGCCCGGACTCTGAGGAGCACAGGGACTGGACTTCTGCTGGGACTCTGAGGAGCACAGGGACTGGACTCCTGCTGGGACTCTGAGGAGCACAGGGACTGGACTCCTGTTAGTGCCCAGAGTCAGAACTAAACATGGGGAGGCTGCTTTTCAGATTCATGCTGCTAAAATCTGGAACAGTCTTCCTGAAGATGTGAGACAGGCCTCCTCTCTGACAATGTTGAAAACCAGGTTAAAGACAGTTCTGTTTAGCTGTGCATACAACTGAGGGATTTTATATTTTAATCTTTCGTTTTAATGTTCTGCGATTATTTATGATTTTAATGCTTTCTTGTTTTGTTCAGCACTTTGAATTGCCTTGTGTATGAATTGTGCTATACAAATAAACTTGCCTTGCCTTGCCAGTTCTCACCACCAAGTGATTGATATATTAACCTACCCTGGAAACATGTGATTAATCTAAGTGCTCAAATCAACCAATTACATGACATTATAACCTAACCATGCTCCACATTTGCAAAAGAGATTGCCACAGCGAGAAAATTCCAGTGTTGCATCACAAGTTACAGAACAGTAGAAAAGAGGAGCACACAGCACAAGCTACATGAATAATAACTTCCATCCATCCATCCTCTACCCTTTAATCCATTTCTGGGTCAGGGGGGTGGCAGTCAGAGATGCCACCCAAGTCACATAGCACCAGCCCCTCACTGACCCTCTGCAGGTGGTGAGTCCACAGGAGGACGGCTGCTCTCTGACTGTGAGCATAGCCTTGATCTTTCAGTGGGGGCTTTGGGCAAAGTGGGGTTAAGTGTCTTGCCCAAGGACACAACGACAGCAGTCATCAGTGGGAGTCGGTGGAGAAGGTGCAGCAGTGGGAATTGAACCCACGACCTTCTGGCCTTAAGGCCAATGCTCTACCAACTGAGCTACTGTCGCCCCATAATAACTATACTAATCAAAAGAAAACAACATCTCTAACTCTAGCATCAATAACAAGTATAATCCATCTAATCTAATCTCTATCTTGAACATAATAATAATGAAGTATTAAAATGTTACCTTTAGCAAAATAAGAGACAGTATTAAGTATTCTAGTGCAAGCAATACGTGGTTATATATTAGCATATTAGCATAACAACATCTGCAGAAATACTTCTGTAGTCGAAAGCAGCGCACCAATTTGCAGAAGTGGTACACACAGAAGCGGTTAAGAAGAGTAGCCTTAAATATACTTTGGTGAATCAACATACTTACAGCATTCTGAGTCATGATGTAGACGTGTGCTCCACTGTGGTCCAGCAGGAGGTCACCGCTGATGGCAGAATTGGCTTGAATGACTGTACTGGCGTAGACTTCCACCTCCCCATTCTGTCCCAGATACACCTAGAAAAGAAATATATATATAAATGTGAATGAAATCAATACCAACAGTTTTATATCCAACCGAGATTTGTTACATTCAGCTGAAAAAAATGATGTAAAACTAAAAACCCTTCTTCTTTGCCAGCCTAAATGCAATCATGCTAGTGCGGGGTTGTGCTAGAAGTGGATGTGAATGAGATTACTGCACTGGTAAATCTAATATGGCCGACAGGAAGACACCTCTGCCCTGAGTGGTTTCCCCGGCTCGTGTTACGTCCAGTTAACAAGATCAGCAGAGGTTCTCGAGCCTCCGCGCTCCTCACGGTGTGTACGATACTGCCATTAACTGAAGGCACTTAATGGGTAATAAGTGGGGGAAACAGCCCGGTAATGTAAGGGAGCTAACAAAAACAATTAGGCAAATGTTTCCAGAAAGAATAGGGATATTAAATGCACCTTAAAGCATACAGTAAAACCCATTCACCTTTGAGTTGAGATTAGAGCACAGCACGAAATGATCAGAGGAATAAGAAAGCTGCTTGATGGTGCCAAAGGTTAGAGATATATACCATGAAATAGCACCATTGAAGTATTCATATACATTTGAGAATGTACCCTGGTATAATATTTACTCCCCAAGGGTAAATCGCAGCTGACAATTAAGATTAGGAGATCCTGTCTTTGTCCCAAAATCTCTAACTCTAGCATCAAAGAAACAAGTACAAAATGTCTATCTTTAACATACTAAATAAGTATAAAATTTGACATAATAATAAGGAAGTATAGAGCACTGTGCATTCCAGTTAAACCTATGTATAGATACATACATCTAGCTTGATCAATGCTGTGATTATTGTTCCATAGAGGACTGGTGTGGATGCAGGTTTTCACACCAGACTCCAGTCCAGTTCAACCTGAAGACCCGCTCCCATCTCTGTGTGGAGCGAGAGATAAATGCCCACAACGACTGTAAAGTGTTTTGTGACTGTGGTCTGTGAAAGGAGCTATATAGATAAAGATTACCGAGCGAGATTGCTAATGTTCTGGCTAAATTCCCTTCTCTTTTCAAGAAATGTTCTAATGGGAATTGTCCAAAGGGGGCGTGCCTTTTCTTATGAACTCTGCGTTAACTAAAGCAGGTCTCTTGCTCTCAGCTCAGTGTGAACTTGGTGGAAGCAGTGGAATGTGTCCTGCTGTGATACAATAATCCAGTCACAACAGCTCAGTGCAGACAACTCCATGGAGTTCAGCTTTGATCTACAACACAACCATGTCCCATTCACACATCACACACAAGAGACTGGGGCCCTCATTGAGAGGGTCGGGTGGCCAAGCATAAGAAGTGAAGAGACTATAAAAGGACTATTATCCATGCATAAGAACCAGTTGGTTAGTTGTGCCACACACACGTTACAGTCAGACCAATAATAAAGAAATTCATATACATTATGCTTTATTAACACTACAATTATCACTGACATATGAGCAAAGATAATCTGCAAGTAAAGGTCGATTCTGACAATTAACTTCATCAATAACTCAAACATGTACAAAAATACTTGGATGATACCGCTGTTGTGGCATGTGTGAAGGGGGGGGATGAAGCAGAGTACAGGGAGGTGGTGGCTGCCTTCTCAGACTGGAGTGAGAGAAATGGACTGATCCTCAAAGCGTCCAAGACCAAGGAGACGATCATCAACTTTCACAGGAGCCCTTCCCATCGACCGGTCACAGTAAATGGACAGGACATCGAAGGGGTTCAGTCCTACAAATACCTTGGAGTCCACCTGGACCACAGACTGGACCACAGACTGGACCATAGACTGGACCATAGACTGGACCACAGACTGGACCACAGACTGGACCACAGACTGGACCACAGACTGGACCACAGACTGGACTACAGACTGGACCACAGACTGGACCACAGACTACAGACTGGACCACAGACTGGACTGGTCAACTCAGGCCAAGGTCAGGGGAGTAATCGACGAAACAGGATCCTATCACTGCTCTGCCTAACGGACGGTTTCAAGAAATCCTTTGTTCCTTCGGCTGTCAGACTGTACAACAAACTTGGATGAGTCTTCTGCTGCTGGACACCTGAATTTATCCCACAGGGATCAATAAAGTATCTATCTGTCTATCTGAACAAGCATAAAAACATACACAGGCGCAAAAGTAGAAGAATAAGCAGATCAGTAAGTAATAATAGCACATGCATAGCTAAACAGGACAGATTACGCCTTTGATTGAAACATACCCAGAGGCGTCCAGGGTAGTTCATTTGACACATGGACTTCAGGAGACAAAAGCTGCATCTGGAGAAAACTGAATGATTCCAACTTTTCATAAATCTCTTTTTATCTCACTGTCTCACTACCTACTACTTCTAGTGTGAAACTATTTTGAAGCAATGGTACTTGATTTATCGTCCGGACGTTTACCCACCTAAACCCACATCACAGAATACGTCAGGACCTGAGGGTAACTCTTCACATCTGAATCTTAACCTCAAATCTTCACAGATCCGACACACATCTTTTCAAAGATCAAATCAAAAACGTGCTTGTGTAAGCGGGAACACTCCAACGGTGGAATGACAAGAATCTGCTGCTAAAGCCACAGAGCTGTAGAACCAAAAAAGGTTTTCTGTAGCACAGGCCAGGCATGTGAGGTTTTATTTTATTTTTGGGAAATATTAAATGCGGCAATAATCCATAATAATCCCTTCACCGGCCTGGGACAGTATTTAAAGCAGGGAGAGCTCCCGATTAAAACCCGTAGTTTCGACTCTTAGTTGTATATGTTTCTTATCACTGCTGTGTGTTTTTGTATTTTTGCCTTTTTAATATTTAATATGAAGTAAAAAGTAAACAAAACAATGTAGTCTAAACTAGAATGAAAAAAAATATGCAAATTTGACACAGGACGGATGAAGTTCATATACAGTGCGAAAGTATTCGGCCCCTTGAACCTTTCAACATTTCGCCACATTTCAGGCTTCAAACATAAAGATATAAAAATTAAATTTTTTGTCAAGAATCAACAACAAGTGGGACACAATCGTGAAGTGGAACGAAATTTATTGGATAATTTAAACTTTTTTAACAAATTCAAAACTGAAAAGTGGGGCGTGCAATATTATTCGGCCCCCTTGCGCTAATACTTTGTAGCGCCACCTTTTGCTGCAATTACAGCTGCAAGTCGCTTGGGGTATGTCTCTATCAGTTTTGCTCATCGAGAGACTGGAATTCTTGCCCATTCTTCTTTGCAAAACAGCTCGAGCTCAGTGAGGTTGAAGGGAGAGCGTTTGTGAACAGCAGTCTTCAGCTCTTTCCACAGATTCTCGATTGGATTCAGGTCTGGACTTTGACTTGGCCATTCTAACACCTGGATACGTCTATTTGTGAACCATTCCATTGTAGATTTGGCTTTATGTTTTGGATCATTGTCCTGTTGGAAGATACATCTCTGTCCCAGTCTCAGGTCTTTTGCAGACTCCAACAGGTTTTCTTCCAGAATGGTCCTGTATTTGGCTCCATCCATCTTCCCATCAATTTTAGCCATCTTCCCTGTCCCTGCTGAAGAAAAGCAGGCCCAAACCATGATGCTGCCACCACCATGTTTGACAGTGGGGATGGTGTGTTCAGGGTGATGAGCTGTGTTGCTTTTACGCCAAACATATCGTTTTGCATTGTGGCCAAAAAGTTTGATTTTTTTGGCCACACGGTGGCAGAGTGGATAGCACTCTCGCCTCTCAGCAAGAAGGTCCTGGGTTCGAATCCCGGTCGGACCAGGGCCTTTCTGAGTAGAGTTTGCATGTTCTCCCCGTGTCTGCGTAGGTTTCCTCCGGGTACTCCGGTTTCCCCTACCACTAAAAATATGCCCAACAGGCCAGGCCTGTACTGGCCCCTCCCATCTCTGTGTGGAGTGAGAGACAAATGCCCAAAATTAACAATTGTAAACCGCTTTGAGACTCAGATCTGCAGTGAAAAGGCGGTATATAAATAAAGATTACTACTACTACTAAAGATTTTGGTTTCATCTGACCAGAGCACCTTCTTCCACATGTTTGGTGTGTCTCCCAGGTGACTTTAAACGAGACTTTTTATGGATATCTTTGAGAAATGGCTTTCTTCTTGCCACTCTTCCATAAAGGCCAGATTTGTGCAGTGCACGACTGATTGTTGTCCTATGGACAGACTCTCCCACCTCAGCTGTAGTTATCTGCAGTTCATCCAGAGTGATCATGGGCCTCTTGGCTGCATCTCTGATCAGTCTTCTCCTTGTTTGAGATGAAAGTTTGGAGGGACGGCCGGGTCTTGGTAGATTTGCAGTGGTCTGATACTCCTTCCATTTCAATATAATTGCTTGCACAGTGCTCCTTGAGATGTTTAAAGCTTGGGAAATCTTTTTGTATCCAAATCCGGCTTTAAACTTCTCCACAAACAGTATCTCGAACCTGCCTGGTGTGTTCCTTTGGCACGGTGGCTGAGTGGATAGCACTCTTGCCTCTCAGCAAGAAGGTCCTGGGTTTGAATCCTGGTCGGACCAGGGCCTTTCTGAGTGGAGTTTGCATGTTCTCCCCGTGTCTGCGTAGGTTTCCTCCGGGTACTCCGGTTTCCCCTACCACTAAAAACATGTCCAATAGTTCTGGCATGCGCCTCCTGTACTGGCAACCTTGCGAGTGAGAGGACAAATGCCCAAAAAAATAACAATTGTGAACCGCTTTGTGACTTTGGTCTGTGAAAGGCGTTATATAAATAAACATTACTTACTTTATGGTTCTCTCTGCGCTTTAAACAGAACCCAGAGACTATCAAAGAGCAGGGGCATTTATACGGAGACTTGATTCTAGGATCAGGTGCGTTCTATTTATCATCATCAGTCATTTAGGACAACATTGGATCATTCAAAGATCCTCACTGAACTTCTGGACTGAGTTTGCTGCACTGAAAGTAAAGGGGCCGAATAATATTGCAAGCCCCACTTTTCAGTTTTTTATTAGTTAAAAAAGTTTAAATTATCCAATAAATTTTGTTTCACTTCACGATTGTGTCCCACTTGTTGATTCATGAAAAAAAAAATTTATTTTATATCTTGGGTTAGGGTTTGAAGCCTGAAATGTGGCGAAATGTTGAAAGGTTCGAATACTTACTTACTGTAACTACTTCGATTATATATATATATAACAAAATCATATATATATCACAAATACTCTATATACTGTACAATCTTCCTGAAGATGTGAGACAGGCCTCCTCTCTGACAATGTTTAAAACCAGGTTAAAAACGGTGCTGTTTAGCTGTGCATACAACTGAGGGATTTTATATTTTTATCTTTCGTTTTAATGTTCTGTGATTATTTATGATTTTAATGCTATCTTGTTCAGCACTTTGAGTTGCCTTGTGTATGAATTGTGCTATATAAATAAACTTGCCTTGCCTTGCCTTGCCTTACATCATAATGTACATATTTTATTGTTCTACTGTGTCATCTCGTCTCTCTCTTGTCCCTCTCTCGTCCGTCTCTCTCTCTCTCGTCTCTCTCTCGTCTCTCTCTCTCGTCTCCTTGAATCCCAGAGCAGAGACATCCCAGGAGCATACAGCAGCCCCGCCCAGCTCTGCATTAGGAGAGTGCTCACCTTGCTCAGTGCTCCGCGGGCGTCTCCCACGAAGGCGATGCTGTGTCCTTCTCTGACACTGACGGCCACCGCAGTGAGACGTGAGGAGGGGCTGGTCCAGGCGGCGCGGGCCTCCAGAGGGGAGCGGCTGGCCATGGGGCTGGGGGTGTGGTCCGAGCCGCAGGGGTACGCCTTCAGAGTGTTCTGAACGAGGCAAAAGTGGGGGTTACTCCTGGGGTTGGTTTGTTTGTGATTTAATCATGTGTCTCATGTCTGTGATATCTCTCTTTTCTCTGTCTCTCTCGTCTCTCTCCTCTCTGTCTCGTCTCTGGTCTGTCTCGTCAATCTCTCGTCTCTCATCTCTCTCGTCTCTCTCTCGTCTCGTCTCGTCTCTCTCTCATCCCTCTCGTCTCTCCCTCTCGTCTCTCGTCTATGAGACCTTGTTATTTCATGCTTTAGAATGGATTTTATTTTTTCAAATTTGAAAATGACCAGCTGCAAACACAGTGTGTGATTGTACACCCTTTAGAAATGACCAAAATCAATGTATGGCCATCCTTTTAAAAGAAAGAAAACAATGCTCCTTTTCTCTAAAACTGAGATTAGAGACTCAGTGGCTGGATGGATCTAAAAACAAGTCCAGGTCTGCTTTAGATGAGGGAACAATGTTGTAACATGGTTAAAATCTCAAAAAAAGATGACAATATATCTCAATAGACTAACTAACTTAATACTATTTACACCACATTCTTTAAATTAAAATAAACATTTTTAAACTGAAACTGCTCTAAGTACTTTACTATACAGCAATATTACACTCATAAACTGCAGTTGATTGTTATTACCCTCTGCATTAGCCTCGCACGCCAACCCATTTAGAATCATCTATAAGCTGTGTGTCCTAATGCATTTTTAAATACGCAGCCATAGGAAATTTAGTGGTCATAAATGCAGAGCAGTTCACGATCTACAACCCATGAACAAGCCTTTTTACCCACGACTTTTCCCGCAGAATAAACAGTGAGTGATCTTTGGGTCGCTGGGCTCTATAATGATGGGTTTAAGTCCACACAGAAAAGGACCCTAGTGGGACCCTCCAACTAGACTCTGAACTCAAATGAGATCATTACAGATCAATATGACCCAACTCCAAATCAGCAGCGGAGATTTATAATGAGAGCCGAGAAGAAAGACATGGAATTCCTTTGAAATCCGGGACTAAATGAGGAGAGACGGGACCAAAGTAGACAAGAAGAGCAAAAGCAGATTGTAACATAACAGGCCTCAGAATTAAGATTTTGGGAAAACAAAACTAAGAGAATTGAAAAACCAGAGCGCTCTCCACAATTTGATTTCTGCTTCGTCCTTCAGGGCCAATTATCTTAAAACTTGGGACTTACTGGAAAGCAGGATTTTCAGAGGTTGTTGTGCAAAAACCAAAGGAGGGGAGTTGGCTGGCATCATTGGAGCCCAGTTTAATCTATGGCACAATCCTCTTATGGTGAATCATAAGAGGATTCCCGAAGCTTTGGAGCAATCACAAAAAGGAAGGAGAGGCTCGTCCAATATACGCCAAACTAATCGTGTTAATCGCAAACTTTACTCAGAAGGCGATATTTGAGTGGTGTTTACAGAGAAATGATGTGTGTGTGTGTGTGTGTGTGTGTGTGTGTGTGGGAGGGTATTTGACAATTTGCAAATTACATACTTGGTTTTGAGAGGTCAATAGTCATTATAATATGCTGTGAGTGTATAACAGATTGTAATCGATACGTATACATGCATTAACCCTTTCTTAGGAGCCTCCATTTTGACATCTTAATTTCTTAATAAGTTAAAAGTGAGAAGGGATAGAGGCTTTATGTAAATTAGAGAAATTATAAGGATGGTCCATATTATTAATAAAATAAATTTACCCATCTAATTTGAATATTATGACTTCATATGGGCATGGCAATTCACTAGGACATGAACACACAAACAGAACTCACACTGTACCACACTCTAGGCTCGGGGGAATAGTAAAGTGTGTATATAATTGTGTGGCAAGAGTTTGAATGAATTTTGATACACACGTTTTAACCCACTTAAAAGATAATATATACAGTACGGGCCTTTTCCTTCATAGACCAATGGATTGTGTATCACAGACTAAATGCTTCAATGACCAAGAAAACAGGGATTGACAAAGCAATGACTCAGTATAAAGATTACACAGAAATACAATGGGCGATTGAGAAGGGAAAAAAAAAATGATAACATGGCTAAAACCTTGAATTAACAGTTTTTATCTTTTCCTTCTTTATACTTAGCTATGGATTGCATGAGTCCTTAAGTCTAACTAAAATAAATGAATATGTAGTAAGTTAGTAAGTTTTTAGTAAGTTTTTATTTATATACCGCCTTTTCACTGCAGATCTGAGTCTCAAAGCGGTTTACAATTGTTAATTTTGGGCATTTGTCTCTCACTCCACACAGAGATGGGAGCGGGGTCGCCAGTACAGGAGGCGCATGCCAGACCTATTGTACATATTTTTAGTGGTAGGGGAAACCGGAGTACCCGGAGGAAACCTACGCAGACACAGGGAGAACATGCAAACTCCACTCAGAAAGGCCCTGGTCCGACCGGGATTCGAACCAGGACCTTCTTGCTGAGAGGCGAGAGTGCTATCCACTCTGCCACCGTGCCGCCGTAATGTTCTATAGGTCGAAATCACATGAATCCAAGAAACTATATTGAGTATAACTATATGAAACCTTAATGACATTTTAGCCAAAAGAGCAGACAGGACCATACCAGGTTTATGGAAATGCAAGTCCACTCAAAGGTGCAGTAAGTGATGTTGTTAGCTTAGCCGTAGCACCAACTCCAAACCACAACCCCCCCTCCCCTCCCTCTCCACCAAACCAAACATCCAGCATTTTCTCACAACAAGGAGAGAGGGCAGCGAATGTGAAATTGGCCTTTTCTAGAAAATCCGATAACTCCGGTGCACTCGCGAGAAACAGGAAGAGGGTTGATCAAATCCCATTGGTCTCTTTTTATCCGCCTGCTCCAAAATGTTTTTTATACATTTTGGGAGACTATAGCCATCCATCCATTTTCATCCGCTTTATCCGTTGCCGGGTCGCGGGGGCAGCAGTCTAAGCAGAGACGCCAGACTTCCCTATCCACACACACTTCCTCCAGCTCGTCCGGGGGGACCCCAAGGCGTTCCAAGGCCAGCTGGGAGACATAGTCCCTCCAGCGTGTCCTAGGTCTTCCCCGGGGCCTCCTCCCAGTGGGACGTGCCCGGAACACCTCCCCAGGGAGGCGTCCAGGAGGCATCCGGAGCAGATGCCCGAGCCACCTCAACTGGTTCCTCTCGACGTAAAGAAGCAGCGGCTCTACTCCGAGCTCCTCCCGTGTGACTGAGCTCCTCACCCTATCTCTAAGGGAGCGCCCAGCCACTCTGCGGAGGAAGCTCATTTCGACCGCTTGTATCCGCGATCTCGTTCTTTCGGTCATTACCCAAAGCTCATGACCATAGGTGAGGGAGGGAACGAAGATTGACCGGTAAATCGAGAGCTTCGCCTTTCGGCTCAGCTCCCTCTTTACCACAACGGTCCGATACAGCGACCGCATCACTGCGCACGCTGCACCGATCCGCCTGTCAATCTCACGCTCCATTCTTCCCTCACTCGGAGACTATAGCCATCTGGTCAGTTCCATTACTATGTGAAAACACATGATAACTTGACTACTTCTAGGGTTTAGAGACGTTTTCACACAATATTGTAAAAAATGCACCCTAACCCTTGGGGGAAAAAAAAAAAATCACTGAATGCAAGTCACATGTTTTTATACTAACATTTATACTAACATTAGAAATTAAACTAGATACTAATTTGAGTAAGTATCGACACTTAAAATAGATAAACGGGAGAACATTTGACATCAGATTAGATGCATTTTAGCACTAGAAGTCCCGGCGTTCTTGGCTCCAGTTTAGAAGAGGAGAAGCTAATTTGCTATCTGCTTCTATGGTCCTGCGTCTATGGTCCTGCGTCTATGGTCTATGGTCTTGCGTCTATGGTCCTGCGTCTATGGTCCTGCGTCTATGGTCCTGCGTCTATGGTCCTGCGTCTATGGTCCTGCGTCTATGGTCCTGCGTCTATGGTATGGAAACTGCTTCACTTCATGCAATAATGAATGTATTTTATTTTCAGTTTAGTTTTTGGACGACACACTTTAAAATAAGATCACCTCATCAAAGAAAAAAACTGTAATACATTGTTTAACTTTGCGTTGGAGATTTGAAGTTGGCACATGGGCCACAATTTGTATCGTCAAAAATAAAAATACTTCTGCTGAACATTTCTTATTCTGTGAAATACATCCATTTGTTTCAAAATGTGCATTTCATTATTTTCTATGAGACTTTTCTAGAACTTAAAATGGACATTTCCATGGCAACAGAACATGGCGACGTCATGGTGTTTGTCGCAGCGGAACATTCTATCACCACAGCAACCAACATTATGTCGTCGTAACCATGGCTCTGAAAAGTTTATGTGTGTAAGACAGACCAGGGACTTAACCAAACCCGAGGATAATTTGAGGATAAAAGCCCAGATTGACAAAACAAAGCAATCGATACAACACTGCCAAGATGTGGTGTCTTAGAAGAAACAGGAGTAAAAAAGAGATCTACAAAGCCATGGTGGACAATTTGGTTTCTTGCAGAGGAATCGAACCAGGCTTGGTTGGCTGAGGTCAAGAGACTCAAGGAGGAGAGGAGCAACCTGGCCAAGGCTCAAGAAGAGGAAACACAGAGACTGGAGGAGCAGGTGACAAAACTGCAGACGGAGAAGTCTTCTCTGGAGAAGGACTGTTTGGATTCCACCAATTTGATCCAGCACCAACTTGACTCCACCCTCCAGGAGAAAACCAGCCTCCATCTCCATCTGCAACAAACCACCGCAGAGCTGCAGGACCTGAAAGAGGCTCATGCCAGGTCTGTGGAGATGAACAAAGAGGTCACTGACTTCTCCACGAACCTGAAGGAGAAGAACCAAGCCTTGTCCACAGAACTACAGTCGGTACAGCAGACTCTGAGGACTTTAGAGAAGCATTCTGAAGAGGACAGGCAACAGAAGGAGTCCATCATCACAGGTACGGACACAGATCTCTCAAAAGTTGAAGAAAACATGAACAAATAATAAGTAATGAACTCTTGTCTTCTAGATGCTGAGCATTACATTGAGGAGCTGAAGACCAAGATGCAGGACCAGGAGATGCATCTGAGGAAAGGTATTTATGAGCTGAAGGACAAACTGCTCAGGTCTCAGAAAGAGATGGAAGAGTTTAGAGAGAACTTTGTCCTGAAAATCTCTGTTATCGCAGATATTGAGGAGATGATGATGAAACGTAAGGCTCAAGAGGCGAAAACACAAAAACTGACGGAGCAGGTCACACAACTGCAGACGGAGAAATCTGCTCTGGAGAAGAACATTTTGGATTTGACTGCTTTGATCCAGCAACAACTCAACACCACCCTCCAGGAGAAAAACAGCCTCCAACTCTCTCTGCAACAAACCACTGCAGAGCTGCAGACGGCAAAGGACGAGGTTAAGGACCTGAAAGAGGCCTGTGCAAAGTATTTGGAAATGAACAAAGAGGTCACCAACGTCTCTACAATTCTGAAGAAGGAGAAACAGGACTTGTCCACAGCACTGGAGTCCCGAAAAGTGACTCTGAATAAGGAGAAACAGGACTTGTCCATAGAACTGCAGTCTGTAAAACAGACACTGAGGCGTTCTGAAGAGGACTGCCGACAGAAGGACTCCGTCATTAAAGGTATGGACACAGATCTCTCAAAAGTTGAAGAAGAAAACATGAACACAGTAGTAGTAATGAACTCTTGTCTTCTAGATGCTGAACATTACATTGAGGAGCTGAAGACCAAGATGCAAGACCAGGAGATGCATCTGAGGAAAGGTAATTATGAGCTGAAGGAAAGAACTTTGAAGAGAGAACTTTGTCCTGAAAAACGTTGTTTTTGCAGAAATGGAGGAGGAGCTGAACAAATGTAAGGAGTCAAAGGCAGTGGCAGTAAAGTCACTGAGAAAGGCCCTGGACGAGAACATACGCCTTCATTATGACCTGAAGAACCCCTCCAAGCAGCAGATCCAGGACCCTCAGGAGGACCACGCTCCACACTATCCTCAGAACAAGTGGAGACGCAGTCGCCAAAAGACACACGTCTCCAGACCGAACCAACCGCCACTGGTTACCGTCCCCAAACACTAAGACTATGTTCCCAGTGAACTACCCCCCCCCTAAACCTTCCTTCGACCCTTTTCACAACAAGCAGCACATTGGATCCTGACTCACATCCCTCACAGAGTCGCAGTAACTGGAGTTAAACCTCCACATGCTTCGAGTATTTAATACTCATGAGTATTGTGTGTGTTCAGTCATGAGGCTAACGGCTAACAGCTAGTGCTCGCTGCCTCTGATGCTAAAGGGTGATGTCAGTGATGGGAGACTGCTGTAAGACCAGGCGCCACAGTGGGACAACTGCGGCTGGAAAAAGCCAAACTGTTGTTGTGTCCTTTGGCACGACACTTCACCCACGTGCATGAATGGGTGTGATTGTATGTGGTGGTCAGAGGGGCCGATCCAGGTTGGCAGCCTCCGTAGTGTGTCCCAGGGCAGCTATGGCTACAGTAGTAGCTGACTACCACATGAATGAATGTGTGTGTGAATGAAAGGTGGTGGTTAGAGGGGTCGACTCAGGTTGGCAGCCTCCTCAGTAAGGTGTCCCAGGGCAGCTATGGCTACAGTAGTAGCTGACCGTACCACCATGAATGGTATGAATGAATTGCCGTATTATTATGATAATAATAATACATGTGGACATTGCAGCCTTAATGCAATGTGTCTAATCGGTCTCTCGCTGACTTATCTCTGGCGCCATCTAGAGGATCTACTGGACACAAAACCGAGACTTATTGACCGGACGTTTAAACTAAGGTTTAAACAGAGAAGACTCCAGAGCTGACGACCTGTGCTTATGAAGGAACCAGTGTGTGCAGCGTCCAAATGTGAAAAGGGTCCACCCCCCCCACCCTCTCCCTCCTCCCCCTGCAACAAAAAACATTAAAAAATATATTTTAAAAAAACAATTGTTACTGTGTGAATTTATGTTACTCTACTATTTCTTTACATTTCTGCTGCATTAGATTTTGTCGTCTAAACTGTCTTTCTTACACAAACAAACCAACATATAGTTTATTTTCTTAAAGGAGCAGTATGTAAATATCTGGCCAAAAGTGGTACTGCAGTCACAGTCAATATTTTGTAGTCCTCTCCCACTCTCCCTGACTCAGGTTGCCAGATACACACCAAATCCAGCAGCAAACACAGGGAATTATTTTATCAGTTGTTTGTCCGTCTCTCACATTGCCATGAGCCGTGCTAATGTTGAATGAATGTTTTGAATGAATCTTTTTTTATTTTTTTATTTGGACATTGGAAATGAGAAAAACAAAATAAAAGCAATGTAATTATACACAGATTATGCAAAATAAAAAAGCAATTGATGTCCAAAATGGGAGTGGGAAGAATGGATGTTGGAACATATTTCTTCAGCGTATCAACATCAGGGTTTCCTCCAGAGGATATCACCTTTCAATTGTATTTATTCCCTATTTTTTAGACATTTTACAACATTATTTTAATGTACATGTGGTCTCAAATTATTCTTTTTACAAATAAACAATAATCTGCATAAAACGTCTTAATTATTGTCTTTTACCTGATTCTGAGCAATCTGTCATAAAATGTAAAATGTGATTTAACACAAATAGACATTTCCCAGACTCGAACCCAGGTCGCTGGTTTGAAAGCTCAGTGACTTAACCATTAGGCTTTCATCTCACACGATAAATGCTGCGAAGGAAAACAGTCTCAATGCAGCAACTTTTGCATCACCCAAAAACTTTTATCCTCTGTCTCAATTTTTCAAAGGCCTCCCGATATAAAACCTCGTTTTATTTCTTGTTTTGTCATTAATGATTTGAGAGTCATAACAAGACCTTTTTTAGTTCTGTGGCCACATGTTATTTTACCAGTGAGATTAGGAATTCTGGCAACCCGGATCACTCACTTCCTGATTGCCGCAACAGCAGCGGGTGGGACATCAGAATCAAAACAATAACAACTTTTACGGGTCGTAGAACTCATTTTGATATTCAAATATCTCGGCCGTATTCAAAAATAGCATGATTTAATAACGCCTTGTGAAATATTGGGGCCATTTAATGATGACTTGACATGCAAATATTACATATTGCTACTTTAAACTATATCCGAAGAGCCCAAAAAGAATAATTATGCTGTGTGTGTGTGTGTGTATGGCGTGCTCGTGTCTCACCAGGGGCAGGTTGGCACAGCTGGACTTCACCTCATACTCGATGTAGGCCACCTCGAGCCCGCTGCCCGTGCGCCCGTCCTGGGTGTAGCACAGGTTGCGAGTGGAGTCGATGTGGCGGTCCAGCTCCTCCAGGGAATAGACACATAGAGCAGAGGGGTCCGAGGCGCTGGGGTGAGAGGGGCTCAGGGGCGAGGAGAAGACCCCCAACAGGTGCTCCCCCGTTCTGCCGGTCCCACGACCCACCTGGAGGAGAGCAAAGGGAACATCAGGGCTTTCTTTACCAAGTATCATCCCAATATCAATTTGCTTAGAGTAGTAATTTAGTAGCACAAGAAAGGATTAGCTTGTTGACATGACAAAACACAACTTTATAATTAAAACATGACACAACATTGAGCTGGAGGAAGTGTGTGTGGATAGGGAAGTCTGGGCGTCTCTGCTTAGACTGCTGCCCCCGCGACCCGGCAACGGATGTAGCGGAAGAAAACGGACGGACGGACGGACAACATTGAGAAGTTAATTATCAAAAATAGGATGTATGGTATGACATGGAAGACTCATTAAATCTTCTGCCTCAAATTAAATTATACCAACTTAAATTGAAAAGTGTGCCACCAGGACACGAGCCGAATAGAATTTGGGACAAAAAAGGAAAAATTGTGTCATCCATCAATCCATCCATCCATTTTCTTCCCCTTAATCCATTTCTGGGTCTGGGGGAGGTTAAGAGTCTTTCCCAAGGACACACCGACAGCAGATATCAGTGGGAGTCTGTGGAGAAGGTCTCGTGGGGGCCTAAAACCCACAATTTTCAGGCTCAAAGGCCAATGCTCTAAAAACTGAGCCACTGTCGCTGTCTGTCGTCATCAAATAAAAAAAATAGGTTTCATTGCACTGCATACTATAATGTGAACTATTATTAGAAAAAGTATATGCCTCTCCAGGGACACATGTAGTAACGGGTGCGTTCACACTTGCTGGTCTGTGTTACTTTAACTGGACAAATTCTGGTTCACTTTGATCAAAAATGTTTAATTTGTGGAGATTTTAAATGACAGAGCAAGTGCACACTGGTAAAGTAGACACAACAATGATCTGCCATGAGTCAAAGGTATATAGAACAAAACTCTCTGGTCTTATTGGACGAGCATGTATCACCAGAATGATTGACAAGTGGGAGGACCAATAGTGTTGACAATCCCCGCAGAAGTAGAAAATCCTCCTATAAACCTTTTATAGATCCAGTTAAAGTGCACTCCATGTCACTTAGTTTTCTGATGATGTAATTCCTGGTAATCAATCCGTTTAACCTTCAGTCTTACCTGCGCAGCTTGGAGACGGTTGTAGTACTTTTCTGTCACGGACGAAGACGGCGACTTGCAAACCAGCGGGACTTCCACATAGGAGTAGTATGAAGTATCGTCCAGACAGACCCTGGCGGCGAATGTCCGGTACTCCCTGGACCCTGCCTGTATATCCCGCCGGTAAAACAGGAAGTAGACGTAGGTGCGCCAGGTAAACACGGACACAAAATGGTGGTCATACTCCGCCAGCCGCCCCGCCACCGCCAGCTTGGCTGTCTCTTCGTAGGAGAACACGGGCTCCGAGGACAGGTGGCGTGTGGATATGGGCGGGTGGTTGGCCGTGTACCCCCTCCCCACGTACATCACAGTCCTGTCCCCCGCGTGAGGCCGCACCACAAGCCCCACCGTGGACACGTGCTGGTCGTTGGCCGCCACGTGTTGAGTGTCCACTGGCCTTTCGGTGAAGAAGAGGGTTTTTTTGATGGATGCCAGACTTCGCTTTTGGCACGTGCCTTGGTGGACGCTCCCACACGTGATGAGCTGGCGAGCGTACGGGTCCAGCAGGAGGAGTTTGTTGTAGTTGCTGGTTGTGCGAGCGTGCGGGCAGCTGGCCTCGGTGATGGGGGGGAAGCAGTCTTTGCCATCGCTGACGGGGCCGGTGGTCTCCTCCTCCTCCAGCCGCAGCCCTCCGAGCCCGTCCAGCTGGAAGAGGTGGTCTCGGGCCCCCACATACACCGTGCCCACTGAGGGGTCAGGGTGCAGGGTCAGGTGTTGGAAGAGCGTATCGTTGCGGGAGAATCGGGGGAAAAGGTGACCCACAGCGGAGGGGAGGAGGATGGAGAGGAGCAGGAGCAGGGTGCAGCTCTCATCCTTTCCATGTGGCATCGCAGAAAATCTAAGACGGAAAAGGAAAGAATTTATTATAGAAATATTAATTACAGATCTAGTGTGCATCAAATAGTCTGTGTATCAAATGACAACAGTTTCAGGTTCCACTTTCGAGTAAACTGGAATATGGTTTCTTTGAACGATTACTAATATATTATTATTTGGAATATAAATATCTATAATTCAACTTAAAATGTGAAACCATTACACACAAAGCGAAATATATCTTTGTTCTCGTTTTGATGACTATGCCTTACAGTCCCAACATTTTCTGATTTGGTTTTTTACAAGCTGTGAGTCAATTAAACATTATAACAAATAAAGGATTGATATATCTCACTGCGTACGACGAGTCTGTCTTATGCAGTATTTGACTGTTCATTTGAATAATGACAGATATTACAGGTTTGGCCAAAAGCAACTTATGTGAGCCCCACCCTGACATCAGGACATGGGCGTGTTCACTGTAAAATGTCAATTAAAATATCTGGTCTTAAGAGGTTATAACTCAAAAACTAAATTTACTTTCATAGATTGGAACTAAAATGTCAAACACAGACATTTCAAAGAGATAGTGTGGATAAAACCAAAAGATCACCATTTTTGGCAAAATCTTAAAACCGAGATGAGCCTCTGATTGGCTAATTCGTCTGTGACTCAGTGACAAAGAAATTAAGGTCCTCAGAGACAAAGATTGAACTCCACAGAATAACATTAACACAACATCAGGAAATCACTTACTTTAAAAAGGATTCATTTTTGAACAATAATAAATAAAAATTCAAATGGCCCTAACAAATGGGATGGTTTTTGGTCAATATTTTTGTAAAAATTAAACTTTAGGAAAGAAAATGATGGTCTGGTTTCCCATTGAATTGTTTTACTGTATGAAAGTAATCAGGTGCGAGACACAGAGAAACACTGAGAACATGTGACTCATGAATAAAACATTTATCTTTCATATCTACAAATGGACAGAAGAGGGATTTGGATAAATGAAAACCTTATTATATATTCCAATTCAATCTTTTTATGGCCTCTGTCACACTTTTTTACCCTTAAGTGTGAAACCGCCCAATTACTGAAGTGAATGGAATTTTGAACGCTCTTCCAAGTTTCACCTGTATTGTCTTTTTACAATACAGGTGTTCAAAGTTCACAATTCTTGCAAAACTGTCCTCATCTTCTTCCAATAATAGTTTTATTTTCAAAAAGCAATTCTCACCATCTATGTTCCAGGTTCATTTGAAGACGTCCTCATCACTTGGATTCATTTTCCATTTTCTTTCCTGCAAAAACACACAAAAACGAGTACATGACAATTACACAAAAAGAGTACATAACAATGACAAGAGATTTCATTATCTGCTCCAACAACTGCCATTTTCACTCTACACCATCAAACCCACTGCGTTCAACCCACCAGCCTCCACTGTATCTATTACCACTGAAGCATTCATAACAAAAACAACTCCCATTTCCCACTCCCTGGCCCATCAGTCAACGCCTCACAGCAGAGTGCACCCTGACAGCCCCGCCATTAGACAGAAAAACCATTTTAAATATTCACGAGCTGTCCGGGACCTCTGCATGACCTTACGGAGGCGGGTTAGACCGGGTACATGTTATGCTCCATGAAGCCACGTGGATTATACAAATTACCCATGCATTAAGAATCTGCATAATAACAGGAAACGACATCCTCGGCTCATGTTCTGTGCAAATAGCTATGATCTGATGTTTGTCGAATGATGCATATATATTTAAATTGATCAGTGTTAAGAAGAGAAGAAAAAGTTATGTTGATTACATGCCAAAAAAAACCTACAAAAATGAAAAATCTTGCCGTTTGATTCAACCGTATATCAGAGGGCTTTTGGTTTCTCATCCGGAGATGAGACCCATGATCTTCTTGCTGACACAGGGAGAACATGCAAACTCCACTCAGAAAGGCCCTGTTCCGACCCTGGATCTTCTTGCTGACACAGGAAGAACATGCAAACTCCACTCAGAAAGACCCTGTTCCGACCCTAGATCTTCTTGCTGACACAGGAAGAACATGCAAACTCCACTCAGAAAGACCCTGTTCCGACCCATGATCTTCTTGCTGACACAGGAAGAACATGCAAACTCCAGTCAGAAAGGCCCTGTTCCGACCCATGATCTTCTTGCTGACACAGGAAGAACATGCAAACTCCAGTCAGAAAGGCCCTGTTCCGACCCATGATCTTCTTGCTGACACAGGAAGAACATGCAAACTCCAGTCAGAAAGGCCCTGTTCCGACCCATGATCTTCTTGCTGACACAGGAAGAACATGCAAACTCGACTCAGAAAGGCCCTGTTCCGACCCAGGATCTTCTTGCTGACACAGGAAGAACATGCAAACTCCAGTCAGAAAGGCCCTGTTCCGACCCTGGATCTTCTTGCTGACACAGGAAGAACATGCAAACTCCACTCAGAAAGGCCCTGTTCCGACCCATGATCTTCTTGCTGACACAGGGAGAACATGCAAACTCCACTCAGAAAGGCCCTGTTCCGACCCATGATCTTCTTGCTGACACAGGGAGAACATGCAAACTCCACTCAGAAAGGCCCTGTTCCGACCCTGGATCTTCTTGCTGACACAGGGAGAACATGCAAACTCGACTCAGAAAGGCCCTGTTCCGACCCTGGATCTTCTTGCTGACACAGGGAGAACATGCAAACTCGACTCAGAAAGGCCATGTTCCGACCCTGGATCTTCTTGCTGACACAGGGAGAACATGCAAACTCCACTCAGAAAGGCCCTGTTCCGACCCATGATCTTCTTGCTGACACAGGAAGAACATGCAAACTCGACTCAGAAAGGCCCTGTTCCGACCCAGGATATTCTTGCTGACACAGGAAGAACATGCAAACTCCAGTCAGAAAGGCCCTGTTCCGACCCTGGATCTTCTTGCTGACACAGGAAGAACATGCAAACTCCACTCAGAAAGGCCCTGTTCCGACCCATGATCTTCTTGCTGACACAGGGAGAACATGCAAACTCCACTCAGAAAGGCCCTGTTCCGACCCATGATCTTCTTGCTGACACAGGGAGAACATGCAAACTCCACTCAGAAAGGCCCTGTTCCGACCCTGGATCTTCTTGCTGACACAGGGAGAACATGCAAACTCGACTCAGAAAGGCCCTGTTCCGACCCTGGATCTTCTTGCTGACACAGGGAGAACATGCAAACTCGACTCAGAAAGGCCATGTTCCGACCCTGGATCTTCTTGCTGACACAGGGAGAACATGCAAACTCCACTCAGAAAGGCCCTGTTCCGACCCTGGATCTTCTTGCTGACACAGGGAGAACATGCAAACTCCACTCAGAAAGGCCCTGTTCCGACCCATGATCTTCTTGCCGAGAAACAAGAGTGCCATCCACTCAGCCACCGTGCCACCCACAGCCTTGATCTTTCAGCGGGGGCTTCAGGCAAAGTTGGGTTAAGTGTCTTGCCCAAGAACACAACAACAGTAGACATCAGTGGGAGTCGGAGGAGAAGGTGTAGCTAAGTCATAAAGAATTTAAATCTACTGCTCTCACTTTAAGGGTGATTTGGGTTGATTTCAACAAGCGAACAAAGAAACAAGCATATTTATTCATGTACACAGCAAAATAAACACATGTACACAACCTCATGTGCGTTATGTAAACAAGGAAAGGCAAAACAGAAGCACACAAAGAAGCACACGGACTTCTGATTCAGATTCGTCTCCATTCAGTAAGATTTTAAAAAAGACAAAAAACGTATAATTTATCCCTCCAAAAATCTTGCGTACTTTGTGAAATTCTGTCTTGCCAGCATAAAATCATACAAATAAACCATATCTAACAAATAAAATAAGAAAACCAAGTGCAGCAGACATCATTTTCTACATAATTTAAACAATAGTGCAAGGCTAGAGAAACTGAAAAAGAAAAGGGGGAAAACACTTGCTCTACAACGCTAAAATTCCACTCTCCAGTTGACATTACACATGGCATCTCACCTGCGTCGACACAGCAGGGGTGCGTTCAAGAACAAAGAAGACAGTGGGAACCCCCGGCGAGAGCAGCCGGGGGGCATTCAGGGGCTACAGCGGTGTGTGTCGGGATGTGTCTGCTCAGTAAGTCTCAGCCTCGCCCCACTTACTTATTCATGAGCCGAAGGAGCGAGCGATAATAACCAACACCCTCCAGGATTAGGGTCGGAATGAGGAGGAATGTGGAGAGAGAGGAGGAAGAGTGGGAGATGAGAAAGGCAATGACAAGTATTAAGAGCAAAGGGTTTTTTTTTTTTTTTTACATAGTGCAGAGATGAAACTTGGAAAATGAGAATTATGCTTAAAACTCCCTTCTGTGATTCAACTAGAAAAGAATATATATATTTCAGAAGTGTGTGTGTGTGTATATATGTGTATGTCTATGCATATGTATGTGTATGTTTGAGTATGTATATGTGTATGTGTGTATATGTGTGTGTATTTACTATATATGTGTGTATACAGTATATGTGTGTGTGTGTATTAATGTGTGTGTGTTTGCGCTCAATCTTGGTTTGTATACACAAGCTTTAAACCATATATTTAGTCAAATTGGATATTTGTAATTCTTTCTCAGCAAAACCTAACCAAAATACCCTAAACATACAATGGTCCTAGTGTTTCCTCATCCTGGTACCACCTGGTATCACCTGGTACCCATGATTAGTCCAAGGTGTTCTAAACCCATTTGGTGTCAGTGCTGCGGCCTCTCTTTAAACAGTCCAAACTTTCACTTCAGCTGCCATAGTTCATAACCCATTTATAAATGTCAAAATATTCCCACGACCAAAACTAAAGTCCTAAAGTGAATATAAATACTGCAGTAGTTTCCATATATGCAGTTCAGAGACCTCATCCAAAGCTGGCCGACTGTTAAAGAGTTTATTATATGACTTTAAGACTTACATCACCCCAAAGAGGAAAACATCAGGACCAAATTATGGGACAACAATTCTCCTTTTGAGTTTGGCAGAAAAGAGACAAGATTCAGATTGAGTTTGCGTTGGTTTCAAGCAGATTGTTGTATTTTAATGAATGGACGTGATATATCTCCATCAATGATATGGTTTATTACCCAGCATGCTTTGAAGAGTTTTTTAACTTATCATTTAAATCAAAGATAACGTGCAAGTTCTTTCCCTGGTTCCACCTGTGCTTCTCGGGGCTCTGCGGTTTAGACGCTCGAAAGGAAGTTAACAACAGAGCAGTACATTTAAAAAAGGATTAACAGAGCTTTTAGAGACTTTATTGAAATGGTAATACTTTATGATCATTACTTTACAGTTGGAGAAATGCAGGTGTCCAGTAGCAGCAGAAACACATCCATCCAAACAAACAAAATGAATGAATAGATAATTATGAAAAAAAGCTAACAATAAAAATAAAAAAGGAACATTACTTCAGGTCACAGCAGCAGAGGTGGAGCCGCTTGGTTCAGAACATTTTCTCTGCTCTGGTCCAAAGTCAAAAGATAAATGCTTTATGAGCCTTTTTTTAAAAGTTAGCATTCCTCCAGTGGATTTTCACCTGATCCACTTGGTTCGGACCATGAATCCTCTCTGCTCTGGTCTGGACCAGTGTAAAACCATGAATCCTCTCTGCTCTGGTCTGGACCAGTGTAAAACCATGAATCCTCTCTGCTCTGGTCTGGACCAGTGTAAAACCATGAATCCTCTCTGCTCCGGTCTGGACCAGTGTAAAACCATGAATCCTCTCTGCTCTGGTCTGGACCAGTGTAAAACCATGAATCCTCTCTGCTCTGGTCTGGACCAGTGTAAAACCATGAATCCTCTCTGCTCTGGTCTGGACCAGTGTAAAACCATGAATCCTCTCTGCTCTGGTGTGGACCAGTGTAAAACCATGAACACTGAACTCCAGCCACATCTCAGACAGAAAAAAGCAAGAAAAAAAACAACAAACAGAAACATCAACTGTTTTAGAGACACTTAGGACTTCCTGCCGTTTCCAGTGCATTCAAAAAAACAAAACAAAAATCCATACATTTTCTTCCCCTTAACCCATTTCTGGGTCGGAGGAGTGGCAGTCAGAGCAATGCTCTACCAACTGAGCCAGTGTCAGTGCAAAATCTCAACTTAAATGTAACTTATTTCATTAAGATTGGTGGCCTTCAGTGACGTATTTGAAAAAATTACAAATAAAAAGATAACAAAAGGAGATGTAAATTCTGCCATATCGCCCAGGACCCAGCCTTTATCGATAATGCACATAATGCCTGTGTGTTTGTCTTTGACTGATGAGACGGCCTGAGGTTTCGGACACAACAGTGAGTATTCCTTTTTTTTGATTTGCAACATTCTGTAACGCATGGGTGTCTATCTGGTTCCAGGCCTGCATTGATTTCTTAAAACTCTGGAAATCCACCCTTGAGGAAATGAAAATTCTAGTGTGTTCCTGCTTGGTTGGAATGAAATCCTGCTGCCACACTGGCCCTTTGAGGACATATTTGACACCTCTGCTGAAACGTGTAAAAAAAATGCTACATAAGCTAAGAATATAGAAGGCATGTCCAATATCCCGCTCACAGGACGACCGTAGCCCTCTGCCTTGAACTTATTGAGATCAAAAACAAGGTCAGTGTCATCCAGCCAACTCTAGTGCTGTCAACTGTGCATCAATATGGACTTTTATAATTAACTTCAAACATAAAAAAATAGGAAGCACTGAAGCAACATCTTAGCAAACGCTTAGTAGGTAGTTTTAATAATTTAAGACAAAAACAGTAAAGAAGGATAGTGCTGCTTAATAACCTCTGATGAAGGCGGAAGTCTACAGCCAGAACATGTCAGATAATTAAGCAGTACTAGCTTTTTTTAACTTTTTTGTCTTATTAAAAGAACGTTCTAAGCCTTAAACATAAGACAAAATGAACTGTTTACATTTAATCTTAGCAAACTGTGTGTAATGGGAGACATGCGTATAGTGTAAGTAATAATCTGTACATGTTTTTAGCAGTGCACCTAACTTCAATCTTAATTCAGATATATCAAAGTTGTTTTTAATTTATTTTTCCCAGTAAGTAAATATGACTTGTTTATTGTTAGTTTAGTTAAAGCTCGGCGATATCACTCTGGGCCTTCTTTGATTGAGCTGTCTCTGTTCAAGTAAGCCGCACTTTCAATATTTTGAGTGTTAGTATGGCAGGTATATTCACAGCAGGGCGGCACGGTGGCCGAGTGGGTAGCACCTTTGCTTCTCAGTAAGAAGGTTCTGAGTTTGAATCCCATTTGGAGCAGGGCCTTTCTGATATATGTATGAGTTGAAAATTACTGTAATCAACTGAGGTCAAAAGTTAAAAAGTTTGGGGTCACATTGAAATGTCCTTATTTTTGAAGGAAAAGCTGTAGATAACTTTAAACTAGTCTTAACTGTAAAGAAATACACTCTATACATTGCTATGCTTATGTGGTAAATGGCTGTTCTAGCTGCAAATGTCTGGTTTTTGGTGCAATGTTGTAATTGCTGCAAATGGAGGATTCTTTGACGAAAGCAAATTTGGATGTCTTATTTTGAAAATCTTATTTCAAATACAAATCATTATTTCTAACCTTGTCAATGTCTTGACTCTATTTTCTATTCATTTCACAACGTATGGTGGTGAATAAGTGTGACTTTTCATGGAAAACACTTGGGTGACCCCAAACTTTTGAACGGGAGTGTATCTCCAAGGTTGTTGCAAGTATACTTTACTCCTCAGGGTTTACAGTAAATAAACTTTGATTGAATGATACAGTGTAGGAATCCTCACAGACACAGGAGAACATGCAAACTCCAAACAGGACTGTTTGGACACTTGCCTAGAGAGGGCTGGATTAAAAAGGCCCTTTCACTAAAAAATTTGGACTATAAGTATATATCCTACAGGCACTGCGCTAGAACGATAAAGACAAACTGATAATTATAAATTAATTCTAAAGAGGAAGCGTCAACTTCCTGTTAGCCCGAACCAGTGAGTCAGATCTGCTGCAGCTCAGAGTGAAGCTCAGAGTGAAGCTCAGAGTGAAGCTCAGAGTGAAGCTCAGAGTGAAGCTCAGAGTGAAGCTCAGAGTGAAGCTCAGAGTGAAGCTCAGAGTGAAGCTCAGAGTGAAGCTCAGAGTGAAGCTCAGAGTGAAGCTCAGAGTGAAGCTCAGAGTGAAGCTCAGAGTGAAGCTCATAGCCGTTGGGTTAGAGGAAGTTCCCATGGAAGTACGGTCACAGTAAAACTATAAATAAGAATAGAGACAAGAACAGGTCAAAGATCATGCCTTTCTGCTTCCCGTTACAAGCAACATTTGCAGTCCTTTTTTCATTCAAAATATAGCATATCAACTTTGAGATCGTAAGTTGCCATACTGTTATGACTGGTATTTTTAGGCTTATTCAGAAAAAACCCATCGATAAAGTCCTTGGCTGCGTAACTCATTGTGATTTCAGTCGATGTCTCAAAAATGAAAATCTATACATTCCACATTGATGTAAACAGACATGAAAAGCTCTGGTGATGAACCACTTTCTGTGTAGAGTTGGAAACTTTCTGACATCCCCCAAAAGCATGCACCATGTATGTGTAGGCTGTGGGAGCTGTAAGAATGGATGAGGTGGTCTAAATGTGGTAGCGCAATCAATGTTTATGTGTTTTATCTAACAAGGGAAACAAACATGTCTTCATACCTTACCCCAAACCACAGGCTGGAAAAAGCTGTGTACATTATATTACATGCCTTCTTTTGAAGATTAGACATGAAATATAATCCATTTTGATTAACATTAGTCGGGCTGTTGCTTTGCTTATTAATCTGATTTAAATGTGCTGTATGTCCCGCTGTGAATTTAGCTTTTTTCCATGATGACTCTAAACGCAGTAAAAATACAAACTTGGCTTTTCACAGGCTACGGTGTGTACTTCCTCACTCTCTCCATAATGTAACAATAACAGAGACGAATGCATCCCCTTCTCTGTGTGCAGTGGATTTACAGTGCTCCGAGCGTCCCACACTGTGATCCTGCGACCCGTCTGTCTCCTCTGTCTCCTTTATATCGCTCTGCTGTTGCTCTCGTTTCTAAAAGGCGCTAATGAGCCGTGACTACCACTGAATGTCCGATAAAATATGTGGGGTCAGCGGTGGGGAGGGGACGGGAGGGGGCAGCAGCAGTGGGGGTCCTGAGACTGGAGCCAGGGAGTACAACTTCACATTGGGAAGCACAGGATTATTCTGGACCCAAGACCTGTGAGTGAACTGCAGTAGGACTCGTCTTTGAGTGACAGTGAATTGAAGGCCTCTTTGACTTTAGACACGCCCCCCAAACCTCAGAAAACCAACAAGCAATTCTCCAAGGAGACTGCACAAAAATAAATTGTTTAGTTTTCTCATTGTAGTCCTGGGTGAACTCTGTATAGGCTTTAGTCTAAGCTTAATAACAGTTTGGGAGTTTGGTGATGACTTAATATAATAACTGGATCTAGTGAAGGTTTCTGTTACCACAAACTATTAAAAGTGGTGGCCTGTTGGGCTCTGAGCCAACTCAGAAAGCAAAGCAACCTGGTCTTTGGGAAAATCAAAGCTGTGAACGTAAACCCTCTCATAATAAATACAATGTGGACATAGAAGAGCTCAACTAATTATGAAATTAAAATTCGCCCTTTAAAAGTTTCCTTAACCATTTGTTAGATCACTTTTTGAGTCACTATACTAATGCTGCTTGAAGCTTGGAACTGATATCTCTGCGGGGGATCTCTCTTGGTTTTACCATCAAACTGCATCTCAATAATTTGGTAAAAGCCTATAATAACAAAAAACTAGGGGTTACAAAAAATACATTGCTTTCTTCAAGGAGTGAAGATTAAAGGATTAAGCCAGACTTGGAAGCCTGAAGACAAATGAGTATCAGACTGTACTGTTTGTGTATTGATAGAGGGACAGACTCAGAATCACCTCTCTGAAAGGTTCGGTCGCTGTAAACACACGATCTAAAATGCAGTTACTGCAGCTTCTGCTCGACTGCTCTGAGACAGAGCCATCCATCCGCAGTCTGACCTGTCTGCTCCCCTTTCACTCAATCAGATCGAGTCAGCAGACAGACTACAAATAACTTTCTACAATCACCAGTCGTCTGCTGTACATCAAAAAATGAATGTGGGTCAGAGAAGAGCGAAAGCCAATATTATGAGAGGCAGATGCACACATGCTCGGCACGGCTCCACTTCCGTTGCCTTCTTCACTTCAATAGGCGCCTCTCAGAGCCTTGGCCTCAGCCCTGGGCACAGAAGTCGGTCTGTCCTGCCCCCGGTGTGTTCAACGGCCTCTCTGTAATGGCCCAAATAGAGTCTCTTTCACTGAGCTCCCAGATCTGGGGCCACGGGGCTGCTTAGAGCGGATCCACCATAAAAGATACTTCCCCTGGCTGCAGCAGCGCCACATCTCTGGGCACACTCCTCTATAACGGAGCCTTTCTCTCACAGATGCTCCGCAGAGGCAGGTGCTGGCTCTAACTGACTCCTTAACGGCACTAATTTGATTCATTAGCGGCGGTTATTCATCTGATGAGAGGAATTAGGGCTGTAACAAGTTCATCAATGAATTGCAGCTAACTGATTATTAACATTCTGATAATGTCTTGGACCTCACATGGACTCAAACCTGCTGAGAAGAGGTTTATGACACTTTATGAAGACAGAGTGAAATTGTGTTAACTTTTTTTTTTAATCCAACAACCCAATGTGTAACAAGTCCTCTATATGAAAGTGTTCTCCAGGGACATTACTTCAGCTTTGTTTTGGTCAAATGTAGAAACAATTCTATATTCGCAGTAGGGCTCGGCGATATGGCAAAAAAGTAAAATCTCGATTTAATTCCTGCTTGGACGAGTTCGATTTTAAATAGATTTTCATTAAAGTTTGCCCTTAAAAATATGTTTTGATCTTTCCGCTCAATAATCAAGTTTCAAAACCATTTTGATTTTGTTTCCCCCAATACATATTATAAAAGTCTTTTACAGACTGTTCTGATATTGCAAGAATATATTACCAAAAACCGTTTGAGTTATGTCGCCCACAGACAACCAATTGACAATAACTACCAAGTAAAAATGTATACATCGCTTCGTAACCTTCAAAAAGATGTGTTTGTTTTATTGGCAACTAAAGCCACACCCACAGACGGTCCAGAGAACACATCACCCCCGCTCTCCAGCAGCTCATGGGAAAAAATAAATGCTAAGATATTAGGGCTGCACGATATTGGAAATTAGAGCGATATTTAGTTCAGTATTTCGATATTATTGCGATATTTTGGTCTTTCCCCTAAAATTGCAATCAGCAGTGAAACGCAAGAGACAAATAACAAAAAATATGCACAACATTAATGACCTTCATATGCATATACAGTATTTATATGTTTTTTGATTGTTGGTTTGTTGTTCTTGTTGAATGTGTCTGTTTTGTTGTCTTTAATAATGGACATAATTTTTTTTTTCTTCCATGTGGATATCGCATTCACCAATATCACAATAATTTTGTCAATATATCATGCAGCCCTTCAAGATATTATTATTATTATTGCTATTATTATTATTATTAAAATCAAACAATGCAGCATTTAACCTGAGACAGACATGAATAAAAAAATGATAAAATGATCTTTACCTGAGCTAAGTTTGGAAGAAATTTAAACATAAAAAAAAAATAGTGACTGTTCATGTACTTCATGACCTAAATCATCAAAATGTTCCACTGCAAATGGAAAGAACAATGTCCCAAAAGTGTGGCCCTAAACCCCATCACACGCAGAAAATGGGGACTGAAGTGTTAAAAAGTAACAGAAATTAGGGGTGGGCGATATGGCCTAAAATCAAGTGACCAAAAAGGGGCGGGGCATGGGTCCGTAGGACAGGAAGTATTTTTCTCCTATTAAATAGAATGGGCAATGCTGGAAAAACGAAGACATAGAAGCTTTTCGCGGCTCAGCCCTACCAGAAATCCAGTAAACTATGGCCGGTTATTTGCGCCTGTACCACTGCTGGTGGTGTGGGGGCAGACAGAGTGACGGCGTGTCCAGATGACCTCACGTCTTTGACCTCAGACCCTGACTGTAGGTGGGAGACAGAGGAGAGGGGCACGGGCACATGACAGGCACTAACTCCTCATCACAACACAATATCAAAGGGACAAATGAGTGACGGTCACAGCTGACAGCGCCCGCCTCTAACTACAGGCACTTCATTATAATCGTTAAACAGTGAGTTCTAAATCCAAAAATCCATATTTATTATTAATTAAACCTTATTTTTGCCGTGAGGTTGTTTGAGTAGTTCCTATTCACAACATTGGGCCAAGAAATGTTTAATTGATGAATTATATTGGAGTTATATCATAAAGCACACAGATGTTACTGAAGAAAGCCATGATCCAGTCCCACATGAACCAACTGGGACTTTGTGGAGCACAGGGACTGGCCTCCTGCTGGGACGCTGAGGAGCACAGGGACTGGCCTCCTGCTGGGACGCTGAGGAGCACAGGGACTGGCCTCCTGCTGGGACGCTGAGGAGCACAGGGACTGGCCTCCTGCTGGGACGCTGAGGAGCACAGGGACTGGCCTCCTGCTCGGACGCTGAGGAGCACAGGGACTGGTCTCCTGCTGGGACGCTGAGGAGCACAGGGACTGGACTCCTGCTGGGACTTTGAGGAGCACAGGGACTGGCCTCCTGCTGGGACTTTGAGGAGCACAGGGACTGGCCTCCTGCTGGGACTCTGAGGAGCACAGGGACTGGTCTCCTGCTGGGACGCTGAGGAGCACAGGGACTGGACTCCTGCTGGGACTTTGAGGAGCACAGGGACTGGCCTCCTGCTGGGACTCTGAGGAGCACAGGGACTGGCCTCCTGCTCGGACGCTGAGGAGCACAGGGACTGGTCTCCTGCTCGGACGCTGAGGAGCACAGGGACTGGCCTCCTGCTGGGACGCTGAGGAGCACAGGGACTGGCTTCCTGCTGGTCCCAGGGTCAAAACTAAACATGGGGAGGCTGTATTTCAGATTCATACTGCTAAAATCTGGAACAATCTTCCTGAATATATAAGACAGGCTTCTTCTCTGTCCTACAACTGAAGAATTTTGTATTTGTATCTTTCTTTCTACTGTACTGTGATTCTTTAGGATTTGAATGCATTTTGAGTTGCCTTACGAATGAATTATACTTTACAAATAAGCTTGCCTTGTCAAAACTATCCAAAACTAACACTAAAATAAAAAAATTCCATGGAAAAATAATGATATAAATGAGCCTAACCTTAATGAAAAGAAATACCGTGTGCCAAAATAGAAATGGAGTTCCACGACAAGGCAAAGCCAAACAGTGCAGAATTAGGACATGGGATAATAATAATAATCATGTCAGAAAGTACATGGGTGAGAGAGAGTCAGTTACTTATTTACATTAGGATTCGCTGACACAGTTTCACCGCAGCAGCTCCACATTCACTCACAAATCTCACAAAATTACGGCTCAGAGAAGAATCAGCCTCAAAGGACGCACCGCTCTGTCTGGAGAGATAACTGGGACGTTCTGCACAGGGAGCAATAGGGATGACAGCAAAAAATAAATACAACATAACAAGTAATGATAAAGTAGGGCTGGGCGATATGGCAAAAAAAAAAAATCTCCGATTTTTTCACACCAAAACCGATTTTCGATTTTAAATCGATTTTTTTTTTCTATTTAAAAACAAACTACAACTGACAAAGAAATAGATTTTCCTTTATGCAGTTTAATCTAAATCCCCATGGAGCATAAGTGTAACAGGAATTAAGCCTTAAAACATGCTTGTAAACGAGATGGCTCTGTCATTGTAAACAGTGAAAATGTAGCTTAACAGTTTTATAATAACTTCACTTACAATGACACTATGCACCTTCAAAATAACGTAAATCACACAAACAAGGCCCATCGCAAATATATCAATCCTATTAAACACATGCAATATTTACATGAAATATCACATTTTTAAAACTGATTACTCAAAGTAGAAATGTTGTAACAGACAGTCTTTTCCAAAAGCCTCCTCGGGTTTTCATGCTTGTTCTTTCAACTGTGCCTGAGTAACTGTGCTGTAGTACAACGCTCGGTCCAGCTGGTGGCGCTAATACTAACTTCAGTGACTCCCGCATTGTGCGAGCTTCCTGTTTACATTCTGATGCTGTAGCTAACAGCTACTGTAGCAGCTACTGTAGCTAACAGCTACTGTAGCAGCTACTGTAGCTAACAGCTACTGTAGCAGCTACTGTAGCTAACAGCTACTGTAGCAGCTACTGTAGCTAACAGCTACTGTAGCAGCTACTGTAGCTAACAGCTACTGTAGCAGCTACTGTAGCTAACAGCTACTGTAGCAGCTACTGTAGCTAACAGCTACTGTAGCAGCTACTGTAGCTAACAGCTACTGTAGCTAACAGCTACTGTAGCTAACAGACAGCGGGGAACACGTTGTTTGTATCAGAGCAATGAGAACAATGTGTGAGACGTGTCTTTCCCCAAAGTGCAGCGGCTCAGTGGGACACGAGTGTGTGCGCGCCACGGACACGGGAGTGCGCTTTGGAATAACGAGCGTGAGAGAGCGTGAAAGATGTGGCGTACGAACATGGCGTACAAACATAGCGACCGGGGCTTGCGTGCGTGTGTGTGTGTGTTTTGGCGATTAAATAAAGTCTGATTCTTGAACGTTTGAAGTGTTATTGCAACAGCACCAACTGTGAGAGCGAGCATCAGGCCAGAGGGAGACTGTTAGCATTAGGTTAGCTTCAAAATGACTGCTCAACACCATAGACCCGCGGTTAGCGCGTTAGCGCTGTAGTTCTGCAATGGAGAAAATAAAAATCGAATTTTTAAAAAAAGAAATCGCCCCAAAACGTAAAACTCGAATTAATGATTAAAATCGATTAATCGCCCAGCCCTATGATAAAGTATTGGTAGTTTTGATTGAACTTGCCGATACTATTTGCTTTTGCTTCAGTTTTCACGGCAGGATTTTTTGTTTCCATCCCTTTTGGTGACTGGATTTTTCCTTTTGCCCATGTGCTGTAAGTGTAAATCTGTGACAGACTCCATTAAATGAAGGATGAACCTGTGTGCCACATACTGAAAACACTGTCTCTGGTCTGGAGAGCAGCTTCAGTGATAGACTTATTCACCCTTGATGCGTGAAGGAGAGGTTCCGCAAGTCTTTCCTTCCTGCTGCTGTCAGACTGTACAACAAACAATAAGGACCAATTAGGACTAATGAACACTGCCAACTTGATTCCTTGATGTAAACAAACTGCTGCTAATGTACAGATGTAAACATACTGCTGCTAATGTACAGATGTAAACATACTGCTGCTAATGTACAGATGTAAACATACTGCTGCTAATGTACAGATGTAAACATACTGCTGCTAATGTACAGATGTAAACATACTGCTGCTAATGTACAGATGTAAACATACTGCTGCTAATGTACAGATGTAAACATACTGCTGCTAAAGTACAGATGTAAACATACGGCTGCTAATGTACAGTTGTAAACATACTGCTGATAATGTACAGATGTAAACATACTGCTGCTAATGTACAGATGTAAACATACTGCTGCTAATGTACAGATGTAAACATACTGCTGCTAATGTACAGATGTAAACATACTGCTGCTAATGTACAGATGTGAACATACTGCTGATAATGTACAGATGCAAACATACTGCTGCTAATGTACAGATGCTAACATACTGCTGCTAATGTACAGATGTAAACATACTGCTGCTAATGTACAGATGTAAACATACTGCTGCTAATGTACAGATGTAAACATACTGCTGCTAATGTACAGATGTAAACATACTGCTGATAATGTACAGATGTAAACATACTGCTGATAATGTACAGATGCAAACATACTGCTGCTAATGTACAGATGCTAACATACTGCTGCTAATGTACAGATGCTAACATACTGCTGATAATGTACAGATGTAAACATACTGCTGCTAATGTACAGATGTAAACATACTGCTGCTAATGTACAGTTGTAAACATACTGCTGATAATGTACAGATGCTAACATACTGCTGCTAATGTACAGATGTAAACATACTGCTGCTAATGTACAGTTGTAAACATACTGCTGATAATGTACAGATGCTAACATACTGCTGCTAATGTACAGATGTAAACATACTGCTGATAATGTACAGATGCTAACATACTGCTGCTAATGTACAGATGTAAACATACTGCTGCTAATGTACAGTTGTAAACATACTGCTGATAATGTACAGATGTAAACATACTGCTGCTAATGTACAGATGTAAACATACTGCTGCTAATGTACAGTTGTAAACATACTGCTGATAATGTACAGTTGTAAACATACTGCTGATAATGTACAGATGCTAACATACTGCTGATAATGTACAGATGTAAACATATAACTACACTTTACTTGCACTAGATTACACAGTACTTTATACTTGCCTCTTGCCTTATTCATTTCAGATTCTTATTTTGTCAATTTAAATTTTTTACATCTATTATATTTTCAAGATAGAGATTTTATACTTATTATTGATGCTAGAGTTAGATTATTTTTATTTTGTTTAGTATAGCTATTTTTCACTTAACGTGTGCTCCTCTTTCCTACCGTTCTACAACCTGTGATGCAACACTGAAATTTCCCCACTGTGGGAAAAAGAAATGATCTCTTAATCTTAATCTTAATCTCATTCAAATGATTAAAGACAAGACTTTATGTACCAGGCTGACGACTTGACTAATCTGATTTACATCCTGCCCAAAGTCCTTCTACACGATAATAAATATCAGTCACATTTACTTCCTTTCGTGGTCACACAAATGATTTCCAGACCAGTACAATCTGCCGTTCATATCAGTTCTCTACAGCAGCCCAGTCGATAGCACATACACTGCACCACCGTAAAGACACAGTGGGATTAATTATGGAGCAGGTCAATTGTCATTTACCATATTGCCCTATAAAATGTCAGGGTTCGTTTTAAGACTCCCGGGGGGTTAGTAACATAACCTGATTGGATATCCCCTCTGTGACCATTGGAGATCAAATGGTCTCTGTGTGTAATTTAATAACACTCAACTGAACAGAAGAGCATCAGCCTTCTTTATCAATCACTTACTATATAAGATTTTATATTCAGCTAAATCAGGGGTCGGCAACTCACGGCTCTTTAGTGCTCCTCGAGTGGCTCCTGGAACCGAAGGATTAAAGAAGAAAAAAGTTCAGGATGAGAAGGGACACTAACATTTCCACAGAATGCAACTTTTATGAAAGCTGCGGGTTTTCTGTCAGGTTCTCTGTCAGGTTCTCAGTCAGCTGAGGTCAAACTGTTTTAGTTTACATTGAGGTCTATGGGGAAAGTTTCTGTGTAGCCCACATGAATTAGACGTTTAGTCTGCAGTACCGCGAGAATCCCGCGAGCACATGGTCCTTCAGCTATTCAGATATTATCATAGATCCATAGTCTGCATAGGTCTCAAAGCTAAAAGTGAAAGTCAATAAGAACCAATAATTAAAAAAACATGAACTGAAACATTTATTTTCAGCCAATGAGGAAGGACTGCTTCATGTTTGCTTCTGTAAAGAGAAGTTTTGTTGCAACAAGAAAAACAATGGAGAGAAACATTATTCACAGGTGGCTTTTACGTGAAAGATTCAATCACAAAAATATAGGAGCACCTATTTTCAGACTTCAAAAACCTCTGTAAAGACAGTGAAGAAAGAGCCGTTAAAGGACATCAGCTCAAGCAAAGTCCAGCCTCTGACGTGATCGATAAGAACAGACAGTGCTGCAGGTGCGTGAACTCTGAGCCAAAAATCAGATGTATTTACGGTTTTTCTACAATTGCATGAACGAAAATAAAACAGAAATTAAACTTATAGCAGAGTCGTCACGTGGTGCTTCATTATATCTGTTAATCAAGTCTTGTCAACACATGCCAGACAAATGCTCCCTCTCCCAAAGTTGACACTAAAAAACATTAGTGCTCATGGGCAGAGTTTTGCGTGTGACATCCAGACTCTAAGGCCACTCCTTCGGTCTATGATCAGAACTATACTTCGTACACAGTGCATTGACAGACATCTGGCCTCTTTGCCAACAGAACACAGTATCAGCCTACATCTGCCACTTTAGGACAACCACAATGAGTGAAAACATGACCAGTCCAAATCATTAGCATGCTGGCTCTACAAAAACAAAGCCCTCACAAATAGCCGGGGTTAGTTAGCGGTTTAGAGAGCGGCCATATGCTGCTGCCGAGCCTTGCGTCATCATCGGCACATGTGAGTATGCTCATTGTCTGTGCTAATGCTAGGGAGGCAGCAGTGGGCTCGACTCTGCATACATTACCACCTACGGACCGGGCGGCCTCGACTCTCCAAGTCCCTCTCTTTCACCAAAGCTTAATAGACCCGGGTCGGCCATTGTGGTGCCGGGTTGTCATGGCGATGGGGGTGCGGTGAATAGAGAGTGGTGGTCTCGCTCACGCCGACTGTGGGCATTTTAATCAGCTTGTCACAGCGTCTAGGGGATGACTGGTAATGGTTGGGACAGTGGGACGTACAGATCTATTCGGCAGCAATAATGTGTGTGTGTCCTGGTATGATTCAGAGAGCTCTGGGAAACATCCAGATTAATTTTCCACTATTTTATTTAATAAAAGCCAGCAGAGGGGGGAATAAGTGCTGTAGCCAGGCACCAATGATGGCCAAGTTTATTACCCACATGGCCTGATCGGACGTCTCAAAAGAAATATAAAACGACTGGTGCCAAGATGGAACCAAGAGATTAACTACTTTGAATTGAATAAATGTTGTGCAAATGAAAAATGCATTTGAATCACTAATGTAACGGTAACATAGCCTAGCATAGAATGGTTTTAGCCTATAGACATTTCAGTAAAACAATGCAGAACATAAGAAAAATGTTCCAAAGAAAATAAAAAGCAGTTTCCAGGCAATGGTGAATAAAGGGATTTAACTTATTACCATCTGGACACGCTGTTCTTCAATATTTCACAACTACTGTTTAATGAAAGAAATAAAAAAAAGATAATATTCAACCCCTCACACAAGGAAATTATTGCCAATATTCTGCAGTGACGTTTCAAGGGAGCAAACTCGGGCCCAACTTAATAAGAGTAGATCAAGAAGACAGCCGCAAACCAATCCCACTGGACTGGAGCGCAGACCAACTTGTTTAATTCATGAAAGCATCACATGACCTCTGGGTCCACTTTGACTCAAGACCCTCCCCCCTCCTCCAGGCCTGGTCCTCTCCCCATGTGCCTGCGCTCTCACCCGGGCTGCTGGTATGGGGGGCTGCTGGTATGGGAGGCGCCTCTCTGGATGCCACACATATTCGAGATGTTTGGTCGAAAAGCTTCAGAGCCGCTGTCGTGCACGGCTGTTGTAAAGGCGCAGGCTACAGGGTTATAACATTACATCACCACAAAGAGACACGCAACATCTGCTCAACAGAGTCAGAAGATGTGGAGACGCTGCAGTGGGTGAAGATTTCAATCTCCTGCATCAAAATATAATCCTCAAAAATGTCTTAGTGCTGCCTGATTGACACGCATTGCTCTATTTTTTGGTTTGAGATACACTCCCAATGTGTTTTCCATTTCATTTCTTGTGTTTGATCTGTGTTGGCGAATTCCACGTTGTGTGTTAAAGATGCAGTTAGCGATGTTGTTAGCTTAGCCGTAGCACCAACTGGAAACCACTCCCCCCTCCCCTCCCTTTCCACCAAACCAAACATCCAGCCTTTTCTTTTCTTTGTCACAACAGGGAGAGTGAAGCAAACGTGAAATTGGCATTTTCTGTTTAGTCATTTTAGGTTTTAGAAAATCCGATAACTCCGGTGCACTCGCGAGAAACAGGAAGAGGATGAAAGCGGTAAACACATCCCATTGGTTCGTTGGGGATGATCGAATCCCATTGGTTTGTTTTTAATCGGTCCGCTCCAAACTATTTGTTATTAATTTTTGTAGACTATAAACATGTGGTCAATTCCATTAATATTTGAAGGGTTTAGGGACGTTTTCCCACAATATCTAAAAAAAGGCCTCTGGAAAAAAATCCCTGACTGCATCTTTAAGCCCTCCAAAAACTACTGTTGTGATTTAGGGCTACACACGAATATATTGAATTGAATTGAAATTCAAAAAAACTTGTTCATGTTTTTAGGTTGTGCCTCTTTGTATTTTTTTGTATTTATAGATTTTTTGTTGGAATACAAATAATTCTGCTTTGTTATTTGTCTCAAAGCTTTCGTATCCTTTTGCCCTTTTTTGCATGAATTTGCTCGTTTAAAATAATTTCTAGGTATTTTGGAGGGGTGTGGAGGGCAAGGGATCAAGTTTGTTTTGTGTGTGACTGCCCTGATGTATGTTTTACTCTGTTTTTGCACTGTGCTTTGTTAATTGTAATCTGTCTTTTGTGTTCATGGAACCTCTTTCAATAATAAACTAAAAAGCAAAAAATAACAGAGGGCAGTAGCATCCTTCTTCGTTTAATGGGTGTAAATACTGTAAAATTCATGACATTTGTAACGTTTTAATGCATTTACAAAGTGGGATTTTTGTTGAAACTAAATTAAATCAGCACAATGCGATTCTCTTCCTTTGATTCTGAATGATACTGTGAATTTCTTCTGTCTGCTCAAAAAGTCTCGGAATGGCTGGCTAAGAGAGAGAAAAGGTGAATCTATTTAGACCTTTAAGTGCCTGTATATCTCAAACACATACGCACGCTTTGTCACACAGATTTAAAAGAACGGAGAATGAGCGACGGTCGCCACGTGTCGATCTGTTTCCGTCGTTTGGTCGTCTTAACCTTTTCTGCGTTGAACAACCAGTCGCTGCACCCCTATTTTCTTTAGAATACGCCAGCTTGACGCAAACTAATACAACAAATCTTCCAGGATTTTAAATGCGCAAAGACAGAGCGTTATCCATGCATGAAATAAAACGCGACGAAAGCAGAACAAAATGGATGGATGGATGAAATATTATACTAAAAGTTCCTTACCCAAGTTGTAGGTATAGTCTCTCATTTGTAAAAGCAGGGATCTAAACTTGCATCCTTGTCAGCATGTGCTCCACTCACCCCTGGGTCTCCGCCTGAGGACAATGAAAACACACAGAGGAGAAGGACATGTCAGGTGGCTGCGCTTTCAATGGAACACGCTAGACTCTTTTGTCATCTCAACATGAAGGTGAGACATTAAACTGGCACTTGTCCCTGGATTTTAGACGCTAGCTAACACCGCTAAACCACAAAGAAAAGGCGATTTGACAATGCCGGGCCTGAATAACTCAATGGCGTGACCAGTCGTTTTAGCGCTTGTATGTAAAAGACTGCCTACTCTGACCAAGGCGCCCTTCATCTGCAGCCAGGGCACCCATGCAAGCATAATCCCACCAAATCGCTAAAAACGTAGCAGTGACAGGCGTTCCTAATTCGAATTCCACTTGCGGATGGGCCCATACTGTCCACGGGGGTCATTTTTGTACTGTGCGACTGCTCGAGGATACTTCCTGCTCTTCTCCATAGGGTATAAAGTGCTGCTTAAACAAGTCAGTGAAGTATAAGTGACAAAGAAAGTGCTTGGGCGGAAGAAGAAGAGGGAAGAAAATCGATAAAAGCAGACTAAGTAGATTTGGGAGACCAGCCAAACTGTAATAAGGCAGATATCATCAATTGTATTGCTTCATTGCACATGAATGGTGAAAGAAAAAAAACAATCAATGCTGGGATTGTAGGTCTCTGCGGGAAACAATCTCTTTACACACCTTGGACGGATCTGTGACTCGCTTATCTAATCCATTCAGGCAACACACAAAACGTAAACAACAACAACTAGGATTGGGCAACCTGGGATTTTTTCCAGAAAATTGCAATTATTTTCCTCAATTAGATAACAAATATTGATCATTTTGAGGCATTAGCAAACACTGAACTTAAAGACTTATGACGCAAGGTCCAAATGGATCCAAGGCATACTGCGAGTCCTTTATTTAAATGATATGCTGAAGAAATTTACTTTGTACGCATTCAGTGGGCCTCGGATCACGTTAGATCCGACTGTGTATGGAGAGAAAGAATAACAACATGTGAAGAGTCTTTAAGTGTCCAGAAAAGCGCTTTATAAAACCAATTCATTATTATTATTATTATTATTATCATGATTTGAATGATGAGTTCACTTTGCTCCCATATTGTAAAACCAACCGTCACTAATAATCTTTTGTCCCAACCGCTCTTGTTGGCGAGATGGACTTTAGTGTGTGTGGGCTGCAAAAAAATGATAAAATCTAATATAAAAACACTTGATTCCAGCATTTATTATCTTAATTTGAGCACATTTTGACTTTCGATAAACTAGATTTGCCAATGGGAAAAGCAAAAATGTATTGTGTTAAAAAGACACAAGACAATTCAAGAAATGTCTCCCTTGGTATGAAACAAATTGCAGCGATAAATGTGTGTAAACTCTCAGTCGTACAGGGATTATTCAAAACAAAGAATATAAACAACAGCAAATCTAGTTTTAGAGGAAGTCAAAATAAACTCAAACAGTTAAGAGGCAGAAAGGTTAGAGAACGGATTGATAACTATATACTTTTACTTTACCAAAGAGACTGGATTACAAATACCCAAACAGCAGCCAGTGAAGCAAACGGGCTGAGGTTGATATGTCAAGTGGTATGTCAAACTGCAGGACTGAAAATAAATCAGTATCAGAATCTTTTTTATTGCCGTGTGAGTAACAGGAAGTCACAAACGAGGAAATTGCAGGACTGAGGACGGGGGTCAGTGCTTGTAAACATATGTCTTCACCCTGAGTTTCTTCTATGACTGTAAAAGTGCCGCTACAGAAGTACCAACGTCAGCATTAAAGCTCCGCCCACTTCTGTGTTTTTCCCAACGCAGGACGTCAGAGACGCACATGTTTGGAATGTTATGAATGTGATTGAAAACGCAGATGTTCGGTCATGTGTGGATGCAAATTATTTTATAAACGGAGGGGGGGAAATTGATTTGGAAAATAACCGGCTATGGCAAAAGTGACAGTCATAAGGTCAGAGGTCAGTGGTGGATTATGAAGTGTGTCCAGCAGCAGAGGGGAAGAAACTGTTCTTATGGCGGGAGGTTCTAGTCCTGATGGACCGCAGTCCCCTGCCTGAGGGGAGTGGTTGGAATAGTCCATGTGCAGGTGAGAAAGGTCAGCAGTGATACGACCAGCCCGGCCTCGAGCTCAAGCAACGTAATTGTAATGATATGAAACAAAATACAAGGTAATGTCAAACAAAATAACTCGGGAACTGAAATCAAGACAGGATAAACGTGGTAGGGCCAATGGACGGACAACGAGTGAGGGAAGGCACATGGTATGGACACACACAGGAGACACAGGTGGATCACAGGGCGGGGCTAACAATCAACAGGATGACAACTCAAACTACAAGAGAACCAATAAATTGCTAAATAAAACCAGGTCAAAATGGTCAAAAAGTCCACACCATGACATTTTAACAGCGTGCAGCAGGCGGTGGTGTGTTCTAAAGGGACACTGGAGATCACTTTCAGTCACAATGTCAGCAGTTCAACACTAATCATTCCGCTGCCAAAAACAACCAGGAAAACATGGGCGAAGACATGTACGCAGCAGGGTTAGCAGATTTCAGGACCGCACAGAATGTAATAGAATCAGTGCAGATCTAATTGAGAGATAATTGAATAAACAAACTGACCCACAACAGTCCCTACACCAACCCAGGCTGATTACTCTCTCTTACTCTCATTTTGATCAGGTTTAGTTGTATTCAAGTCACAGAACGAGCACAAGTTGTATCCAACCTAATTACAGCTTCATATTGTGCATAATTATCTGGGGTCTTTCCTGTCCAATATAAATTACTCTTTGCTAATTGCCGAAAGCCAAAGCCCCACCACAATATTTCCTAGAGTGATTTCCGATCCCTTTTCTCAGACCCACAAAGACTTAGACTTTGCTTTCAGACCAACGCTGGTGTTTTGGAGTGTGGGCAGGTGGGACTCATAGCCCGGCCTTCTGTCAACAAGCCCGGTGACAGACAGCTTCATTAGAAAGAAAATGGACGCCCTCCGAGACACGCCTTGCCCCCCCCATGACACAAACACCAGTCCCTTTAGCTCTCCGGAGATTGGGAGAGTGGGAGGTCTTCACTTGTCAGGTGCTTAATAGACTGCGCTCTCTGCATCTCGCTTTTGGACGCGATGCATTTGAGATTAGACCCTCTACAAGTGAAGGTGCTATCTGTGGCACTGGCAGGAAATCAAAGATGATTGATGAGAGCGGCCGGCCTGAGCTGAGGTTCCGAGGTGTTTGAGGCTGATCCAGAGACAAAGGAAAAGGTGGAGAGAGGTTAAACGTGTGATAAACCAGCTGCAAGAAGCTCGGGGAGGATCGGACCAGTCATTAATCATGTCCACCCCATCACTCAAACGTCAGAGTTCTGAATCCACGCGTCAGTGCCATTTAAGCCGTTTCATTCATTAAATTGAACCACTTTGCAACATGTAGTGTTAATTTATACAATATATAAAAAGGGGAAAACCTTGATTAATTCTCCTGTAATGGCACCTAAATCCAGCAACGATATTATACAAATGTGCCTCTAAATGTGCCTGTGTTTGTATATAAATAATACATGTATTCACTGTACAGAACTACTTCTGTAGCCGCAGTTGCCCTGGGGCATGAGAGAAGTGAGGCAACCATATGTCATCAGTGCCTCCGACCACCACACATCAAACACACGAGACACATTCTAGTCAAAGTGTCTTGTCTTGGCACATATCTGATTTCTGAACATAGTAAAGCGCTTTGGGTGACCTTGGTCTGCAAACATTACTTAAACAACAACAGTTTTGCACGTACTACCGGTTAGGGGTGGGAACCTAAGGGTACCTCACGATACGATACGATACACGATACAAAGCTCACGATAACGATAATATCACGATAACAATATCACGATGACAATTATTGATATATTGGTCAGAAATATACAATATGCCAATTTATGGCATAAATAAAAGAAAAATTACTCTTTATTTCATGATAAATAGAATGGAGATGCGTAATGTAGCCATATATTAAGTATTGATACCAATTCAAAAAAAAAATTGTAAAAAAAATAACATAAAAAATAAAAATCTTTTTTTTTTTTTATCAATATTGATACTTGGCAAATGCATATCGATAATTGAATCGCGGGAGAAAGTATCGCACACCCCTACTACCGGTACTAACCTCAATTTTAATCTTGCAATAATATGATGCAATTTGTTTCCAGATCGTTTTTTTAACATTACTTTGTGACAGTTGGCAAGAAAACTTAGAGAGGAATGATCCAAAATTACATATTTTTTTGTTTTATATCCCACCATATATTCTGTATTTGGAACTAAACCATTTAAACAGATGACCCTATTTCTTTCTGAGCTGGCTCCTTGCTCCTAATTCAGCATGACTTCAAAAAATTCAAGATTACTTCCCAGAGTCTCTTAGCTCAGTGGGTGCCGTCCAGGCCCCTTTAGAGTCAGCGATCTGGGGACAAACAGTGAGCAAACGGCAGCAGGAAGCATGGAGGAGGCTTTGTGGGCGCCGGGGCCACGGGCATGGACCCAACACTAATACGGCTAATGGCTTAGGAAGCCCCACTGCTTCTTTAATTGAGGCTTCTCTCAAGGGTCCAGAAGCGAGAGAGCAGCCCGGGCGCGATAAGGAAAGGCAGCAGGGACCCAGATTGGCCTCGTGTGTGAGATTGGACTGATGTGGAGAGAAGAGGCGAGGCTGCGAAGTGGCTACAGGACAGCCAATCAGAAAGACACTTGAGGTCCAGGACACCTGCGACCATCAATGATTGATCACACTGGAGAGGTTAAGAAAAGGAGAGCCTGGTTAAAGCAGGGGCTGTGGGAAAATCAAAAATGACAACAGAAAAGCATGAACAATTCTCAATAGAAGCAGAACAAACCACTGGAAGAAGAAAAGATTGCAGGTTGGATTAGGAAAGCAATAATCCTTTCGACAGCACATTCATTTGTCCATTTTCTATTGAAGTTAAGTTAAAAATCATTGACATATCAGAAAATATTCTTATTAAAAGTAGTAGTAAGTAAGTAAAGTTTATTTATATAGCACATTCTACAGACCAAGGTCAGACCCAAAGCGCTTTACGATGTTCAGAGTCAGATATTGCTCCAATCCTTCCACACACTGTGATGACAGAAGCGAGTCCAGAACACACTGGACCATCAGCTCCAACACCATCCATTCACTCTCTCATTCACATTCATACCCATTGTGCATGTTTTTAGTGGTAGGGAAAACCGGAGCACCCGGAGGAAACCTACGCAGACACGGGGAGAACATGCAAACTCCACTCAGAAAGGCACTGTTCCGACCGGGATTCGAACCCAGGACCTTCTTGCTGAGAAGCGAGAGGGCTAACCACTCAGCCACCGTGCCGCCCACAGAAAAAAAAAAAGCAGATTCAGAAGATCTATCTATATATTTTTTTCTTGATGAAGGCTTAAATGGTTCCGAAATATCAACACCTCTCTGTTGAGTGTGGCGGATGCTTAAAACAGGTGGGAACTATACCAACAAATCAAAAGAAGAAGAGAATGGAAAGAATGCACGAGAAAAGAAAAACATACCAGACGACCAGAAAAGCCTAAATTATCACACAGAAGTCAAACAGTAGAAAGCATCAGCCACGGAACCAGGCAAATGCTGTGAATCTATTAGAATTCCGTCCATAAACACGTCCACAGGGCTGGTCTGCAGTCAAGGCATCACATCAACAAACATCCAACAGCTCCTACACACACACAGCAATTAATAGCAATAATCTGATTTTCTCATGTTTTATACACACAAAGTACATGTCTAGACAAAAAACAAACATTAAATCCCCTGAAGCCCCTTTAAGCCAATTGCCTTTAAAATCATTCATTAACAATTCGCCAATGCAAAACAGAAATGTAAAATGTGCTTTCCCATTCATGAACTTCTTAAGCTTAGTAAAGGGGTGGATAAAATAGCAAAAAGATCAAATTATTCACACAATATGATGGTGATCGAGCAGTGATGTCTAATCTTTCTGTAGAGGTTATAAGTTCACTCATGCATCACAGAATCTAATCTAAACAAGTCATTATTTGGAAATCTGAAATCCATCTTAAAAAATCATCTTTGAACGTGAAATTTTTCTTCCACCCATGCACAATTTTAGTCAACAGCTAAAGCTTTACGGATCTAGTCTGGGTCTTACCATGTGTAAACTCTGGTCCATGATCATTTCAGTCTGGGTCTGATCCTAGTGGCTGCAGTTTCCTCGGTTCAATCCCCTCCGACCAATCAGAGAGCGGGGGAGGCGGGTGTTGTAGGGAGGTGACAATGACGTCAAGAGTTTGCGCCAAATTTTTGTGTAGTTTGTCGGAGAATGTGATAGTAAAATAATCTGTTCTGGTTCAATCCAAGTATCAAGAAACTGAAGCCGGAGCAAGAGGAATGTTTAGTAAATGTCATTGAAGCAAAGATGTTGTGGCTCTACTCCCCACAGGCTCTGTTAGCGGCAAAGGAGATGGCTAAAGCTATGCTAAATGCTAAAGCTAGGCTAAATGCTTAATGCTCACTACTCAGGTTCATTACAAACGTCACAGTAAACTCAGATCCAATCATTTCAATCTGCAAAAGGAGTTAACCCCTCCCACCTGTTAACGCAGTCAACGGAGCAAATCCAGACCTTAGAACGATATGAAATGAGTACAATGGTGTGATAAGACCAGGCTAGGTCAGATGTGACATGGAGAGGTATTGTTGGGACGTCTCTTCTGGAGTTGAACATGTCTGATTTTTGCGTGGCTCATTTAGCGGCTGCTTTGCTTAGAGGTTTGTAATCCGAGCGCACTGGCGTAACATGTGCTGTTGAAGTCTAGTCTAGCTCCGGGGGTTTCCTGCTGATGTGACGGTGTGAAAGAGGATTTGAAACTGCCATCTGAGCAGCTCACAAATGTATTATTAATGAGGAGAGTGACTGATGCTGGAATAATTACTGTAGCTTTTGAATAGCATTATCACTAAGCTTGATTTATTCTAACTCTACTACACACGAATCATGAGAGTACTACGTTTCCATGGTAACTCAAATGCTTTCAAAAAACCAGAAAACAGGATCTTGAATTCATGGCAAGAGCTCTGGTGTGTGTCGTCTGGTGCACACTGGGGTAGTCTTGCACAGTTTTTCCAATGTGGTTTTACTGCAAATGGCAAATAAATGAATCTGAATCTGATCTGAATCTTAAAGGTTTTGGGGAATCTTAAAGGAATATGCAAAATTGTGAAACCCCACAATTTTGCATATTCTCTGAACTTCCCAGCTATTCCTTTTGATACTTCATACTTCAACTAGGAAATGATCTATAATTGGACGAGTGGATTAAAGCTAGAACATGCTCGTGTAAGCTCATCATGGAGTCGCCAGAGAACAAGCTATGGCAACATTGTGAAAGTGCAGATAGAGCTCTTGCCTCACAGCGAGAAGGTCCTGGGATCAACTTGCTTGCGTTTGTTATTGTGGGCGGCACGGTGGCTGAGTGGATAGGACTCTCGTTTCCAGCAGGAAGGTCCTGGGTTCGAATTTGGTTGGAAGAGGGTCTTTCTGAGTGGAGTTTGCATGTTCTCCCCGTGTCTGCGTAGGTTCCCTCTAGGTACTCCGGTTTTCCCTACCACTAAAAACATGTACAAAAGGTTCTGGCATGCACCTCCTGTACTGGCCCTGCTCCCATCTCTGTGTGGAGGGAGAGACAAATGCCCACAATTGTAAACTGCTTTGTGACTGAGATTACTCACTCCTGGTTCTCCAGATTACTTCACCAAGTGGCAATAGGTGTTTTATGGATAACCTACTTTTTAACTTTGATTTCGACAGGGTAACACAAAATCCATACATCCATCTATTTTCTTCCGCTTCATCCCTTGCCGGGTCGACGGGGGCAGTAGTCTAAGCAGAGACGCACAGACTTCTTTATCCACACTGTTAAAAACTGCAGGTCATCTGGACAAAGACACACAAAGAAGCTGAAGCTGTCTTTCTATTTTACATGATTAGACGTCCATGGAGTAGAGCCATGTTAGCACAGCTCCAAACTATCGTCTTCTAGTCTCTCTTCCAATACACAATTCACTTTTATTGAATGAAACACACGCCCCTAAAACACAGCCACAAGCAGTCATGGAAAAAGACGACAAGACGGTCCGGTTTCAGAGTGAGACCTGATTGATTGATTAATTAAAATGGCAACTTAAAGGAGCAGGTTGTAAAAATCTGGCCAAAAGTGGTACAGCAGCCTCTCCCACTCTCCCTGACTCAGGTTGCCAGATATGCAGACGAATCCAGCTAGGACCATTTTGTCAACAACAAATCTTTAACCAACACCTTTTTCACAAAGATAGAAATTCTGGTTTTTTTTCTTGTTTTGTCGTTAATGATTTGAGAATCATAAGATTTTTTTTAGTTCTGCGCCACATGGTAATTTACCAGTGAGATTAGCTCGACGTAGTGAGATCTGGCAACCCGGATCAACAGTGGAGGGCGGGACATCAAAATGAAAAGAATAACAAGATTTAGGGACTGTTAAAACTCAAATATCTCTGAACTACTGTTATCAGTTAAAGAAGTATTGGAAAAGGGCATGTTTTTTAATGCCTTTGGACAGATTAGGGCCCTTTAATGATGACTTGGCGTGAAAATCTTACATACTGCTACTTTAAAAACAACATTCTAATGACAGTAGCTCAGTTGGTAGAGCATTGGCCTTTGGGCCTGGAGGTCGTGAGTTCGATTCCCACCATGGGACCTACTCCAACTGCTCCCACTGATGACTGCTGTCGTCGTGTCCTTGGGCAAGACACTTAACCCCACGTTGCCTGAAGCTCCCCGCTGAAAGATCAAGGCGGTTTCTCAACTGATGGAGCAGCCATCTTCCTGTGGACTCACCCCCTGCAGAAGATCAGCGAGGGACTGGTGCTATGAGCATTGGGTGGCAGCTCTCATTGCCACCCCCCCGACCCAGAAATGGACAAATAAAGGGGTTGAAAATGAAATGAAATGAAAAAATGAAAGTTTCAAATAAAAAATGCAGCTGGAGGGAAATTCTCATCTAACCACAAGGAAACGTATTCCATGTCAGCTTTCGACTACTAAATGCTTTCTGAATCTTTAATAGCTTCTGTGGATTCGGGGGAAGACGATCCTCACAATTTTAGATTCAGACCACTCTATTTTAAACACACATTATTTTGTTTAAATGCGAGAGTTTCCTCATTCCACACGGGAACACTGAACCAACTTCCTAAACAACGACAAACCATTTTTTTACTTTCTGACTCACATTCTACACTTGTCATTTGTCAAACACCGGACAACTCAAAGTCATTTTTTCTACTAAATGTTGCAAACTGTGAGGTGTGAACAATACATAGGGCCTGTGTCATGGGCGTGTGAATGTGCACCTCCTCATTAATCATCTCAGGGAGGATACCAACGCCACGGCCCGTTGTTGCTTTCAATTAGCGGCGGCTGCATGTGACACAGAGAAGCAGAGCGTGTATTGATTGGCCAGAGCTTTAGAAATGCATGTGTCAAGGCCAACTGGGGTCAAACTGTGCAGCCTGAAGAAGAATAGAGGAGGAGAGAGTAAGGAGGGAGTAAGGGGGGAGGAGCCAGGGGCAGGAGAGGAGGAAAGACACAGCCCATTGAACATGGCTCTGGATTTGAAGATTCAACATTAAAGGCTTTTTCACATGGGCTCGAATGGGAACGAGCATGTCTACATTAACCTTCAAGGAGATTGATTACACTATCTCAACTTTTATGGTTGTTTTGGCTTTTAATCATTCATCCTGGAGTTGTTTTTAAGATCCATCCATCCATGTTAATATAAACATGTTTTCTCCCTTTGATGGAAAGGAGGCATAAAGGTGGAAAGCCTGTTTGCACTTCCTACTTATTTCACCATTTATTTTCCACTAGATATTAATTCATAATCTAAAACATGAAATGAGGAAGAAAAATATATTCTTATTATTTGCCACGTCATTTTTTTCCCCTTTATGAATCAATTTCTGGGTCGGGGGGTGGCAATCAGAGCAGCCCCCAAGTCTAAAAGCACCAGTACCTCGCTGATCCCTCTGCCGTCATCGAAGACACAGCCTTGGTCTTTCAGCGGGGGCTTCAGGCAATGTGGGGTTAAGGCCCCGTCCCAATTCTCGCCCTTGCCCTTAAAAAGCACACTTGCCCTAGCGTTTGCGCGTGCCCGCGCGAGTGCAAGGGTGTCCCAATACTTAGGGAGACGAGGCGAGGGTCTTCACTGCCCTAAAAACCACCCTTGAGCGCAAGTGAGGTCGGGAGCTCACTTGCGAGCGAGGGTGATCCCATGATGCATTGCGAACTCGGCAAACCAGTTTTTCCAAATGAACATGGCGCCGACTCTCGGGAGCGAAAGCTACAAATGTAAAGAAAAGGTCATCCATTGTTCGTTAAATCATTTTATTGAAAGAATTTACTTTACATTTAAGGGTCTTGATTGAACAATACAGCGAGCCTGTCCCTCATTGCAGTCCCTGCCCTTTCATATTCCTCATCAGCTTCATGGAGAGGAAGTTCCGGGTCCAGGATGTCTGTTGCATCACTATCAGGTTCCAGGACGTCTCCGTTGTCTAGACATACATTGTGCAGAAAGGCACACGATGCTATAACCTGTGGTGCAAATGTAGGCTTGACCTCCAGGGCTCTGAACAGGGTTGACCTCCAGCGAGTCTTCATAATCCCAAATGCTCTCTCCACAATAGAACGGGCTCTTGACAGATGGTAGTTGAATTTCCTTTGGGCCCGGCCGTTCACTGGCTCTCGGTATGGAGTAATAAGGGCGATTGGTCCCTCCAAACAAGGATACCCACCATCTCCCAGAATGAAGTACCCCGTAGGTGGGTACCTTCTTGCAAGGTAAAACGAGCTGTTCTTCAGAATGCGCGTGTCATGCACAGAACCTGGATAGCCCACAAAAATGTCTAGGAATTTTCCTGTGTGATCACAAATAGCTTGCATTTGTATTGAGTAGAAACCCTTGTAATTTAGATAGTCCAGACGATGGAGTGATGGGGGCTTTATGCGAACATGACAACCATCAATGGCTCCAACAGCTTTGTTTAGTAGAGGTGTTCCAGCAAGCTCGGCAAAGCCGTTACTCACTGCATCAATGTCAGCCATCTTTGGAAAACTGATTGCTCGGTGTAGATTGTTCCAAATGAACTGTGCTACCCTATGGACAACCCTGTGGACAGTAGACCTAGGAATACTGAACACTCTGGACACAACACGGTGGGATAGTCCATGGGCAAGCCAGTATACATATATGAGGACCTCATATTCATTGCCCCAACCATGATCTTGCGCTCTCCTCATTACACGTTGCAGCGAATGCATGGCCTGCCTGGACAGTCTGAAGTCAGGTTTTGTGTCCAATTCGACGTCCAACCACAAGCGTAGAATAGGCACAACCACATTGACTTTACAGTACGTTGCTGGACGGTCACTCTGAAAAACAAAGAGCAAAAAAATATATAGCATGAGTGATGGCCTAAGAGCACAAATTCCCCTCATGAAAGCAGTGATGTGACATTAACAATACAAACTATACATGCAAAGGCATTACAGTACTTCATATAATATTTTCCGCAATATAAATAGTTCTCAATATACTACTGTGACTCAAGATTTCAGCGAAAGGAAAGTAGAACCAGTGTAGCCAATGCTGCACCGCTTTGTTTTTGCGTTTGTGATACACGTGTTTAGTACATACTTAAAACAGCGATGAATACTTCATGGTTAGACGTTTGGACATATGGATGTAACTTTTGATCTTTGTATCGTTTGTATGTCGTCTTGTTTTAGACACAGTTTTGGTACGATAGTTAGTAATGTTGCAGCCATAGACTGTATATATATGCAGTCGGGCAAAGCCGCGCCATTATGAAAGAAAACAACATACCTGAAACATCCGGGCAAGCGCAACCATACGTCGAAGTCTCATCCTACGTCTGTTGCTTCTCCGTGTACTTTGCGAACGGAGAAAAAGCATCATAGCCCACAAAACAGGCAGAAGCTCCGCTGGACCCGGCATTTTCAAAAGTAACAACAACAGCAGTACTTCTCCGGTCTTACCTACCCTATGAAGAAATATGTATTACCGCCACCTATTGGACTGGGGTGAAATCCGAAAAACGGACACTGCGTGTGACGTAGTGGACGATCATTTGCATACAAGGGTGTCCCAATACTTAGGGAGAGTTGAGTGCACCCTCCACTTGCACTCGCACTTGCACTCACACTTGCACTCGCACTTAAGGGCAAGGGGGAGAATTGGGACGGGGCCTTTGTGTCTTGCCCAGGGACACGACGACAGCAGACATCAGTGGGTTCTGATATTTGCTCCCACAGTTGATTTGTTCACACCAAGCTGCTTGCCTATTGTAGATTCACTCTTCCCAGTCTGGTGCAGGTCTACAATTCTTTTCCTGGTGTCCTTCGACAGCTCTTTGGTCTTGGCCATAGTGGAGTTTGGAGTCTGACTGTTTGAGGCTGTGGACAGGTGTCTTTTATACAGATGAGTTCAAACAGGAGCCATTAATACAGGTAACGAGTGGAGGACAGAAGAGCTTCTTAAAGAAGAAGTTACAGGTCTTTGAGAGCCAGAGATCTTCCTTGTTTGAAGTGACCAAATACTTATTTTCCACCATAATTTACAAATAAATTCTTTATAAATCCTACAATGTGAATTCCTGGATTTTTTTTCACATTCTGTCTTTCACAGTTAAAGTGAACCTATGATGAAAATTACAGACCTCTGTCATTATTTTAAGTGGGAAAACTTGCACAATCGGTGGCTGACTAAATACTTTTTTGTCCACTGTATATGACTTTATTTGCAATGACTAACCCTAACCCTGTGCTTTGGAACATGGCCCCAAAAAGGACCCGACTTATGTAAAAGTGATTGAATGGGTCTACTTATTCAGACACGGGTCAAATATACAGTTTCCTCTCGATGCCGCCTTCAAACAGATGTGATGGTGTTATTTTATCACCGTACAAGTGCCCACTGGAGTTCAAGTTAGCAAGCAGAAGATTTGTTTTCCAGTCTTTGAGCCAAATTTGAATCTCTCCCACAAGTATCCAAGTTTCATCATCGGAAAACTCAAGAAAGCAGTAGGTGTGTAAAGAGGCTGGAGGGTAAAAAATGGAAAACTCTGGAGCAATGGGCGACAAAATGCATGAATCACGACTTTGACTGGGTACACAGTTAAAAGTGAATATTGTATGATATGTTGCCACTGACGAACCATCAGTGTTGGGTAAAATACTAACTCCGCTCCAGAACACTGAATACATGACCTAAAATGTTTGTGTAGAATACCATTGCATTGGAAAAAGTACCTGTATTCTGATTACGTTGATTTATATTTATATTTTTTCTAAACATTGTGTTTTGCTATTATGTGTTTTTATTGTAATTTCATGTTTAGCTACAACATTTAAACAAGGTAAATTTCTAATGATTTATAACCAAAACCATAATAATAAATCATGCTCTGTACTTTATCTACTTATTTACTATACAGATACAATAGGGAAGGATAATAACTCTGCACAACATACAGTATATACATGGTTTTCTTTTCTTTTGTTAGGACTGATATTGAAGCAGTGACAGCTAGCTTAGAAACATAACTACTTATTTTGTATATTTTGTTTGCTCCCTGTGTGCTGTAACTGTCCTGTCTGTGCGCTGCAACAATGACATTTCCCCAGTGTGGGACAAATAAAGCATCTCTTATCTTAAATCAAAGTGCTTCAACAACTGCTATTTCACAATCAGAAAAAGTATGAAAAGTAAAGTTAAAGTAGCAATATGTAAGATTTTCATGTTAAGTCATCATTAAAGGGCCCTAATCTGTCAAAAGACATTAATAAAAAATGCTCTTTTCCAATACTTCTTTAACTGATAACAATAGTTCAGAATTGGATTTACAGCCCCTAAAACCCATGATACGGGTTGCCAAAACTCACTGTGTCGCGTTAATCTCACTGGTAAAGTACCATGTGGCCCCAGAACTAAAAAATGTCTTGTTAATGACTTGAGAATCATAACAACAAAACAAGGAATAAAACAAGGATCAATTGGGGCCTTTGTGGAAAAAAAGTTGGTTATAGAATTGTTCTTAAAAAAAGTATGCATTCCTATCATTTTCAGAAAGTGAAACAAACACAAGACTTCAAAGTAGTAACTGTAAAGGAGTACAGTTACTCTGATTACAAAAGGCGTTACATGTAATCCATTACTCTCCAACACACCAGGATCAGATACAGTAAAATCATCCGACCAGATTGGATTTCATGCAGGAAATACAGGGTTGGAGAAATACTCTGATTTGCCAACACATTTTGACAATTTAAGTGGAGAATCAAACAGGGCCAGGAGCATAAAATCCAGGTGTAAACGCCTAATTACCCTGATTATCACTAATGAGGACTGATAGAGGAGTCCTTCACTGACACCTGCTCATTGTTCTCTGCCTGTGATTTTGCTCGGTCTTTAATCACTGCAGTAGTGTGTTGTGATAACCATATATTATGTTACACAGTTGTACAGTAGAGGTATAAACAGCTGCCCCGGTTGGTAAAAACATGTTTGGGAGTATGGAAGGTTAATCACGGGTTATTTGTGCTGCAGCAGCCCGGAGTGCCTCGTGTGAGTGGATCTGTGCAGGGGGCGAACAGCAGCTGGACAAACAGACCTGAGCCCACTCCTGTTGGACTAATGGATACCACTGTGCGCTCACCACAGTGGCTCCTGGCTCTCATGTTAGCAATAGCATTTGCCGCTTTGATGTGGAGCTATGATATTCATAATAATAATAAGGGACAGGCATGTGTCTGAAACCAGTATCACTGCAGGGAGGGGAGCGGCTGGGGAGACAGGAGCCGTCGCCAAACGCACCACAAACAAGGACCTGCAGGCCTTGAAAGAAATCATTATTTTAGTTGTAAGTTACTGTGTAATTGTTTTCCAATGTCTTATGCTTTTAAGGTATTTTCTGGACGGTTCTGACCAGTTTTGATCGTTTCTGTAGTAAAAATGTGTTTTTCCTATTCAAAGAGACAAGGTTAGGGTTAGGGACTCAGATCTCTCCCTCACAGTCGACTGTGTGAGTGCACTCAGCTCGTGCTGTTGATATATCACCGTTTCTAATATTCTGCTTAAAAAACATTTGTTAAACTTGTCAGTGATTAGTAATGTCTTACATGTATGTGTGTACTATATATATTTAGTTTAAGTCTTTTGATTGGAAAAGAATACAGAGGCTGTAGGTCGCAGTGTCGGTGACGCCACGAGTTTGCGCCGATTTCGCTGGTTGTAGTTTGTCGGAGAATGCGATAGTAAAACCAGTCCATTCTGGTTTGACTCGAAATATCAAAAAATTTAAGCCGGAGCAAGAGTAACATTTTTCAAATGTCATTGCTGCAAAGATATTGTGGCTCTACTCTCCACGAGCTCAGTTAGTGGCAAAGGAGATGGCTAAAGCTAGGCTAAATGCTAAATCCCTCACTCACTTGGGTGCATTACATACAGTGCCTTGCGAAAGTATTCGGCCCCCTTGAACCTTTCAACATTTCGCCACATTTCAGGCTTCAAAAATAAAAAATATTTTTTGTCATGAATCAACAACAAGTGGGACACAATCATGAAGTGGAACGAAATTTATTGGATAATTTAAACTTTTTAAAACAAATAAACTGAAAAGTGGGGCGTGCAATATTATTCGGCCCCTTTACTTTCAGTGCAGCAAACTCAGTCCAGAAGTTCAGTGAGGATCTTTGAATGATCCAATGTTGTCCTAAATGACTGATGATGATAAATAGAATGCACCTGTGTGTAATCAAGTCTCCGTATAAATGCACCTGCTCTTTGATAGTCTCAGGGTTCTGTTTAAAGCGCAGAGAGAACCATGAAGACAAAGGAACACACCAGGCAGGTCCGAGATACTGTTGTGGAGAAGTTTAGAGCCGGATTTGGATACAAAAAGATTTCCCAAGCTTTAAACATCTCAAGGAGCACTGTGCAAGCAATTATATTGAAATGGAAGGAGTATCAGACCACTGCAAATCTACCAAGACCCGGCCGTCCCTCCAAACTTTCATCTCAAACAAGGAAAAGACTGATCAGAGATGCAGCCAAGAGGCCCATGATCACTCTGGATGAACTGCAGATAACTACAGCTGAGGTGGGAGAGTCTGTCCATAGGACAACAATCAGTCGTGCACTGCACAAATCTGGCCTTTATGGAAGAGTGGCAAGAAGAAAGCCATTTCTCAAAGATATCCATAAAAGTCTTGTTTAAAGTTTGCCACAAGCCACCTGGGAGACACACCAAACATGTGGAAGAAGGTGCTCTGGTCAGATGAAACCAAAATCGAACTTTTTGGCCACAATGCAAAACGATATGTTTGGCGTAAAAGCAACACAGCTCATCACCCTGAACACACCATCCCCACTGTCAAACATGGTGGTGGCAGCATCATGGTTTGGGCCTGCTTTTCTTCAGCAGGGAAAGGGAAGATGGCTAAAATTGATGGGAAGATGGATGGAGCCAAATACAGGACCATTCTGGAAGAAAACCTGTTGGAGTCTGCAAAAGACCTGAGACTGGGACGGAGATTTATCTTCCAACAGGACAATGATCCAAAACATAAAGTCAAATCTACAATGGAATGGTTCACAAATAGACGTATCCAGGTGTTAGAATGGCCAAGTCAAAGTCCAGACCTGAATCCAATCGAGAATCTGTGGAAAGAGCTGAAGACAGCTCTTCACAAACGCTCTCCATCCAACCTCACTGAGCTCGAGCTGTTTTGCAAGGAAGAATGGCCAAGAATTTCAGTCTCTCGATGTGCAAAACTGATAGAGACATACACCAAGCGACTTGCAGCTGTAATTGCAGCAAAAGGTGGCGCTACAAAGTATTAGTGCAAGGGGGCCGAATAATATTGCACGCCCCACTTTTCAGTTTTTTATTTGTTAAAATTTTAAATTATCCAATAAATTTCGTTCCACTTCACGATTGTGTCCCACTTGTTGTTGATTCTTGACAAAAAATGTAATTTTTATATCTTTATGTTTGAAGCCTGAAATGTGGCGAAATGTTGAAAGGTTCAAGGGGGCCGAATACTTTCGCAAGGCACTGTATATGTAAACTCAGATCCAATCGTTTCAATCCAACCGGTTGACAGAGCTTAGTACAAAATGAAATGAGTGAGATGGTATGATAGGACCAGGCTATGTTCTAAACATTTGTATGCTCAAAAAAGATTCAAGAGCATTGTAGTACTTACTATTCTTTTTTTCCCACAATAACCGTAACTCTCACATTTGAAATCGTGACATCCTCGATACCACGGCGATTATTCATAAATGCTCATTTTGGATAATAAACAGTCATTTTGAACCAAAAAAGGTTTTGCACACGTTATACTTCTATAGATTCAATTCTGATATTTCTCAAATTAATATCTAGGTTGCTGATATTTTTGGTAAACCCCTGAGAAATGGATAAAGAGAAGATGTCATTTTTAAACAGCCATGATCCAGATTAATTACAATTTCCGACTAAAAAGACATTTTAAACCATCTTCTTTGCATCTGTTTGAAAGGGTTATAGATAATCAAGTCTTGCTAATAGCAGACAAAGATAAAGATGAATATTCTTCTGAAACGAGGCTGGGAGATGCCATATTTGATTTTGGAGAGGACATCCAGACATTACTCAATAGACCCAATTAAGATCTGGTTTCTGGGTTTGGTCATTTCCTCCCGTTTTCATGCTGTGTGGTCAATTCCAATGAAACCGCACTGAAAACCAATCCTCCCCTCTGCACTGGACTCTGCTCCTGTCCTGTGTTTGGTTAGCCTCCTGGACTGACTGGGACAGCACTTTCTTCATGCACGGGGAGAAGAAATATTTTAGCAATACATAGGGTCATAGAATGTACTGAATTTAGAGCATTTTGAGGCTTTAATTTCTCTCAGCATTGAAGTAATTTTGCACCACTTTTTATTCTATCAAAGCAATTATTGTCAATTTCACAATCCATCCAATCCATAGACAAACCCACTAGACTCACAGACCAGAAGTTTATAAAATGACACGTTTCCGATTATAAAGCAGTAAAACAATTAACTCCAACAACCATTGCAGGAGAAACTTGAAAAGCCAATGTACTTCTGTGATGCAACATGTACAGACGAGATTACTCAGGAAGGAACTGATATGATAATGACTCAGTGTGTATAAAAAATAATAATAATAATAATAATAATTGCTTGACATGTCTCTTAAATGTGAAGACTTTCACATTTGAATTACAGAAAAAAAAACGAATTTTAACCTTTTCAACATGTTTGCAAACTTCCTGTCTTTTGCACAACGCGATGCTGTCTATACCAAATGTGACAAGTACATTTCTCCACTAAGAGATCAATAAAGTTCTTCGCTTCTCAGCAAGTTGGTCCTGGGTTCGAATCCCGGTCGGAACAGGGTCTTTCTGAGTGGAGTTTGCACGTTCTCCCTGTGTCTGCGTAAGTTTCCTCCGGGTACTCTGGTTTCCTCCGGGTACTCTGGTTTCCCCTACCAATAAAAACATGTTCCCTTGTTAACCCCCACACTAATTTTGCTTTTGGCTGTTTTGGTGCAATTTATAGACATTACTTTTAAGTCTGGTTTTGTTTATTGTTGTGTGATATTCAACGTCTTCAAATTAATGCTTACTTACTTAAGTTGTCATTTAACGATTTAGAATGTTCAATAATATCTTAGTTAGAAATGATAAAAGACGATGAAAAATTGCAATCCACATGCAACCACCAGTGGGAGGGGTAGAATTTGTTTTTCCGAAATACTTTAGTTTTGAGAGGCAAAAACTACCCTTACATGTTTTGCCGGGGGGGGGGGGCAAAGTGGGGTTAAGTGTCTTACCCAAGGACACAACGACAGCAGACATCAGTGAGAGTCGGTGGAGAAGGTCTCGTGGTGGACTCAAACCCATAACCTTTAGGCTCAAAGGCCGATGCTCTACCGAATGAGCCACTATTGTAAGGAAATAAGAAAACTCCACAAGTAGTCAACATGTCAGGTGACTTGTAAGCAAAGGTCAACAACATCTGAAATTAACTCCCTGTTTTCCATATTGCAGTGGCAGGCTAAGACCAATGACCTCAGGGTTTGAACTGCCACTAACCAAACATCCAGAGTTCAGAGGGACACATAAGGAGATGTTTTTGTTGTAACTCACTCATAAATGTATGACAGAGCCCCCCCCGGTCTGAGTGATGCCTTCCGCTCTCCAAATTCTCCAACTCGATCTTTCTCCAGCTCGGGCAATCTGTCCAAGGTCCTTTGCTGAATTATGCTCTCGTCTATGGAGACTCTCCCGGCTTCTCGTTTAATAAAAACAGAGAGTGCATGGGTGGGAGGATGTGCACAAAGGCTTGGAGTTGGCACGAAAAGCATTTATCTGTCAGCTCCTGAGAGATTTAGAGAAAGGTAATTTAAAGCCACTTTTCAGGTTCAATACTGGGCTTCCAGATGAATTTTGCGTCAGCTTTTCCTAGTGAGCAGTTTTAAAACAAAAGAGGCCTGAAGCAAAGATGGAGATGAAAGAAACTCAATAAATATTAAACTAGTCATTTACATAAAGCCGTGCTGCTTCTTAGTACTGCAATTAGTGAGAGATTCAAGTGGCTTGCATTGTCTGTCAACACATCTGCATCTTGGCAAGAATCCATTCAGAGTCTAGAAAGTGAGCTTCTAGACTTCTAGCTTCAAATTATTGTCGAGGTATGTGGTTTGACCTTGGCCTAAGTTTGAGTCCATCCATGTTGGTGGGAGTGTGAAACTTGGCAAAAAATGACAGCTGAAAAGAACAGTGTTTGAGATGTACTTTTCTCATGCATTTTATTTGACTCAAACAAGTTTCTTTAGTTTAAATGACTCCAAATTAGGGAAGCACTGATGCACGAGCGGAACATCGGTATTAGATTCAGAAAACTTTATTGATCTCAAAGGGCAATTCATTTGCAGCATAATCTCAAAGCAGAACACACACACTCTACACAAACACACAGTAACCCAACACAATTCCCAGAAGTCAAACACCTTCACCAGAGATTAACAGTTTTAGGGCAGAGGGCACAAAAGATCGAATCATGTTTGCCTTGTTAACTACCATCGGTAAATTTTAATGACATAGGTCGACGGTGGCGCGTGCAAAGATCCACCAGTAGAGGGCGTCTGCGCACTTTCCCCAGGAGAAGAAACCAAGAAGACGGCGGCGGTTGTCTAAAGATATTTGACAGTATCGGAAAAGGATCAGCAGTTGCAGTTTGCATGAGTTCAATGAGATTTGAAGAGCTACGAGAAAATCCTTTACAGTAAAGAATCTCACTGGACGTTTGAGAAACAAGAGGCAGTGAAAGTGACTGCATGAAGCTGAAGAAAACTGGAAAACTGAAGCCGCCAAGAAATAAATACATATGAAAAAAACAAGTTGTTATGATAAAAATCAGTATCTGCCTAAAATTTCACAATCTGTGCATTCTTAAATTATTATTATTTTATTCACTGTCATTCAGAAAGTGATTATTCTATAGATTCACTTTCACAGAGCCAAATCCTGGTCTGTGAATTCCTGTTTCTTACATGGCAATAAAAAGTAATGTTTTTAACCCAGTCTGTTCAATAATTATAGGTCCATGACAGTTTGTGACCAATTACAATATAGTCCGTTAGATTGAAGAAGACACTTTACTACTATACTTTCCAGTGATATTTGGGGGTAGGACACTCACAAATAAAACACTTTGAATATTGGATACCTGTAATGTAAGCTGCTTCCAAGGGTGACATTTTCCCTGTGCGACAAATCAAGATTTTACTTCCTTTTTCACTCATGGATTACTATCATAAACACGGTGAAACTAGAACAATCAATGGCCTTTTCCGTTTTGTTTTTACCCTCGATTTGCATATTCATTTGTGTGATTGCCTTGACCCCGGCTGATTAAAAATGCCAAAGACGACACTACAGAAAAGTAAAAATATAATTCCTCTCACATATAAAGGGTTTTAAGCCTTTATCTTAGTCTGAATATATGTGGACACCTAAATGTTTAAGAGTTGACAATAAAATCCAAGCTGAGTTAGCAACAGCCTCCGGACTTTCTCAGTCTAAATCCTACCCAGAATCCATCAGTCCAATTGACAGCAGTGTAAAGCAACCCAGGCTCAATCCATCAATCCCCACAAAGTTATCTCCACTTGTGCAAATGAAATTGATTGCTTATTGATTCTGCAGTGAATCCCAGCTTGACTGTTAAAAAAGCACAAGTCTGTTCTCTGGGAATACAACCCGATCTATTTTTGTGGTTTGCTGATGCCATTTGACAGTTGTATTCTGAGCAAAAGGCCAAGAGACAAATGTTAAGGCGTTTCTGCAGAGGGGAGTCCAACTGTGAGTGGTGCATATGGCAGAATCACGCAGCAGCATCCAGGCGCAACTGTCCAGGGACCAGGATTATGTCTCAGGCCGAAGGCAACTGGGAGCACATGGAACTGCCCTCCAGACACCGACTGGATCAATACACTCAGGGATGAAAGAGTTAAGTGAGCATGGAGAAAGCGATAGTTTAAGTGGGTATTTCCCAACGTGCTACAACACGGTAAAAGTGTGGAAATTAAATGTAACTGAGTATGGCGTCTATGAATTAAATGTATGCCAAATAAACCTCTAGTTGTCAATAGGGGTGTGACGATCGCGATACTTTCTCCCGCGATTCGATTATCGATATGCATTTGCGAAGTATCGATATCGATTTAAAAAAAAAATTTGAATTTGTATCAATACTTAATATATGGCTACATTACGCATCTCCATTATATTTATCATAAAATAAAGAGTATTTTTTCTTTTATTTATGCCATAAATTGGCATATTGTATATTTCTGACCGATATATCAATAATCGTCATATCGTGATAAAATCGTTATCGTGATATTATCATTATGGTGAGCTTTGTATCGTGTATCGTATCGTATCGTGAGGTACCCTTAGGTTCCCACCCCTAGTTGTCAATATGGGGAACTGTTTACATTTTAAAAATCCAAATCTCCCAAAGCAACGGCTTCTCGTCGCCACCTGACGCACGCCAGCATTCATTTTGAATGCAAACCTGATGCCCACGGAGTCGAAGTTGAGTGTGGTGTGAACACGCCATAACATGTCACGATGTATTTTTGTTCAAGGCCATAGAGAGACAAGTAAGTAATCTTTATCTGTGTATATAGCGGCATTTGTCTCTCACGCATGCCAGATCTATAGTACATGTTTTTAGGGGTAGGGGAAACCGGAGCACCCGGAGGAAACCGGAGTACCCAGAGCAAACCAACGCAGACACAGGGAGGACATGCAAACTCCACTCAGAAAGGCCCTGTTGCGACCGGAATTCGAACCCAGGACCTTCTTGCTGAGAACCGACAGTGCCATCCACTCAGCCACTTGTAACAAATAAAGCTGTCTATTCTCTGAGCCACAGGAAGCAGAGACCTGAGAACTGGACTAATGTGGTGGTACTTCCTGGAATTAGATTTGTATTTTTATCTGTATCTTTAATTGTGCAGGCCAAATATTTGACCCCATACGAGAGTTAATAACACCCGGCTGGGCATCGGAGCAGCCATCCTTTTTCTTCAAAGTCTCCCTTTCAGTGAATCAAAACAGGCGGAGCTCTAAGAAGTAAGACACTTTTGAAATGATCACTCGAGCTTCTCCCACAACACATTCCCTCATGATGCAAACAATGGGAACATCCTCAGTGACTAATCAACCGCTCTGCTCTGAGACAGGGAGGGCAGCTGGTAGCAGAGTTTGGGAGTCCCGCGGGCCAGGCTGCAGGCTGGCCTCTCTGGGGACATGGGGGGGTCGGGGTCAGTTGGCACATGCACCACTGTCCCAAACCCAGAGCTGCCTCAGCACAAAGGAGACACGCCCCTGCCTCCAATATGGCACGCCTTATTGTAGCCCACTGTAAGGAGATTATGTGAAACAGGATTACATTAGAGAGCGTAATCCACATATTGTTATATCATCCACTTCTATTTCCCATTCAGGCCCAGACTCATGATTGCTGATGGACTAAAAGCTATTATTCCTAATTAAATGAGCCTTTTAGATTTATGGCTAGTGTTTTAGATTAATGAAAGGATTTTTATAGTCACAATAATAGGATTCATTCATTTAGTTATATTTTCAACTAAAGAAGCCAATACATTTACTGTCATTAATTGTTGTTATGGACCAGTATGTTTTAAGTGGCAGCTTTAGAGCAGGCAGTTTATAACTAACAATGATACATATGTGATCCTGTATTAGTTAATGATAGTCAGACATTTCATACATTAATTAATCAGTTCTTTAGATCAGAAAATGCACAAAATGGAAAGATTTTTAACCAAATTTGACCCAAACGATGATGAAGTGAAGCCCCTCGTGAACTATGAGTGTGCGATAGATGTAGATGAGATATTGATATTGAGACAGATTGCAATGTTTTGTCTCACGATATGCACTTGAAAAGAATCACTATAGTCATCAACATCTAAGTGGGTTCTATTCAAAAGGTACATAGGAGGATTTTCTACTTCTGGGTGGATCATCTAAACTATTGTCAATCATTCTGAAATGCAAGACACGTTTTAATCGGCGGTTCTTTCCTAACATTTGTGAAAATCGTCCTGTATAACAATAAAATAATCACAGTAAACACCCTATTAAGTCTTGTAACTTAGTATGTGCTATACCATGGCATGTCATACCTAATGTTAAAGCTTTAAAAAACAGACACACACGACTTTTATTACTCTAGAGAAGAAACCCAAAAGGCAAAGGGTATTATTTTTGGTATTGTTCAGAAGAAGAAAAAAAACACACACAAAAAAAAGGGATAACCAAACCCATTAAAGAAATAATCTTATCAAAATACAGAATCTCTATAATGTATAGTAGATAACAAAAATACACAAACGCAATAGACCCATAAACCAAAAATAAATACACTGGGTATGCTGGACCTCTCCCAAAAATGAGCCTATTCTATTCGTATCAGTATCGACAAGTACCGAAATTAAGTTACTCGTATCTTTTTAAGTGGTATCGGTGCATTCCTGGGCTATTCCATTAGATTTCCCTCAATCTGTCCAAAAATGCCTAACTGATATCAGCACATTAACTTGACAAAACACTGAATGTAGAATTGTAAACAAAAAAGATAGGTATTTTAATGTTTTTCTTATGGCGCAACTCCAGAAAATTGTGGACAAAGCATATCTACAAATTCTTTAACCAGCTCAAATCTGCTTCTGTTTTTGGTCCCGCACTGACTGAACTACCCCGTCATCATCTGAAGCTAATGTTGTTCATGTAAGAACAGGGAACAGGTCTTATCTCTGTTTTCTATCCAAATACACTGGGCCCCTCAATGTCAGCACGTTGGCCTTTTCCACGACAGAATTCTCCGTTGTGTTTACGATCCGGGGCAGCCCAAGTCGATAAGGATGGAGTGGATTTCCATTTAAGTCCTGTACACTGGGGCAGAGTAATAATGGAATGATGTATTTCTTAATCTGCCACTCTGAATGTCGGCCAGCACAGGGAGAATGTGGAAGGTGTAAGATTATGGCGAGGAGAAGAAGTCGGGACCCAAGGGTTTTCCAGAGTTCAGAGTTCAATGTCGGTTTACTGAGGCAACATCATCAGGGTGAAGCACTTTTTTCAATCTTATAATATAATCAATATGGACTCTAAAGGCATATTTGAAAGCGTCCCAAGGTTTAACGTAGTGCACGGACATGGAACCATAACTTTGACGACCTGTTTGATTTCCATCCCTCCATTTTCTTCCCCTTAATCCATATCTGGGTCGGGGGGGGGGGGGGGGGGGGTGGCAGTCAGAGATGCACCCACACAGCACCAGCCCCTCACTGATCCTCCTGCAGGTGGGGTTAAATGTCTTGCCCAAGGACACAACAACAGCAGACAGCAGTGGGAGTCATGAAGTAGGTCTTGTGGTGGGCTCGAACCCACAACCTTCAGGCCCTAAGGTGAATGCTCTACCAACTTGCAACATTCACTGACTTTCAAGACCCACAGGATATGATCTGCTGTGACTATGTGAAAAATGAAACCAGATTCTGAAAGCTTGGACTGTCTACTTTCATCAGCAAAAATATGTTGGTTTCTAGCTAGTTTTGTTCTCCTGTAATCCCCGGTCAAATTCAGGGAAGTTTGACAGAAATCACCAGTCTCCGACAAAAACGTCAATGGCAGTCAATGTTAAAAGTTTACGTACTCTGTCCTTATGCTTTGAAAACGCTCTCGGTTATTGACAGTGAGGTGATATACATTGTTATTAGTATACTCAATGATTTCCCTAATTAAACCTCCCTAAATGCCTTCAATTATATAGTTTTTAACATAGACTGTAAATATTAACGGACAGAGTCACGCCCATCTCCGCCGTTCTAACTAATGGGCCAAAAAATATGCTCTACTGGAGCTATCCAAAATGGCCGCGAGTGGTTCCGCCCACAAGAAAATTGTGAAAAAACACATCTGCGCATGTGTCAGCCGGCGCAGCTCCATTCATTTGAACGAGAGACTTCAAAAATTCACCGCAAGTAAACTAGAGTGGACCAAAAAAATCCACCCCCCTCAGCATTGACACACATGTGGAACGGAGCTTTGGGCCAAGAGTCAACTTTTGGTCCATCCTGTAAAGACGTTTTCCAGAGGTCTGCCAACGCTATATGTTAGCATTGGCTAATTCTTCTTCTGGGTCCACCCCCATCGGCCCGGGGTGGTATTGCAGCATGTCAGCGCAATACCACCCCGGTCATTTTGGCCACTTTTGAGCTGGGACCCACCCCCACTGGTTTTAACTAGCTAACCTACCGTGAAGTTGAGACGATTCATTGGATATTGACTTTAATCCACCGGTGTTCTGGTGTTTAAGAAGTTTTATAAATTCCCAGGGATAACATAATGCAGTACTAGTATCCGTGTCGGCAAGTACTCAAATCGGTACCGGTTTTGTTATTGATGCTAAAGTTAGAGATTTTGTTTTATTTTAATTAGTATAGACACTTAACCTGTGCTGTGTGTCCTCTTTCCTACTGTTCTATAACTTGTGATGCAACACTGCAATTTCCCCACTGTGGGACGAATAAAGGATCTATTAATCTTAATGTTAATCTTGAAAAAAGTGGCATCAGTGCATCCCTAACATAATCCATTCGATATTACTCGGTCTGTCAAAAAATGCCTAACTGATACCAGCACATTATCCCAAAACACTGAATGTAGAATTGTAAACAAAAAAGTCGAGTAATAAAATGTGAAATGTTTAATGTACATTCAAATATCAAAGATTAGGTAAATTAGGTATTTACATTTTTTTCTCAGAATATTTCCAGAAAATTATGGACTAAGCATATTTCGATTTATTCTAACATGATTCATCTGCAAGTATAAATCATGTACACTTACAGAGAGCATATTGAGAAGTGATCATGAGAAAAACATTTTGATCGACGCATCAATGTTTTGGCTCAATGTCAGATATATTAATTACATTGCATATAGTTCCCCATGGCCTACACAGGTGTGATCTGTCATTCACAAGTTACACCGCTGTGGTCTTTTGCACAATGTGACAAAGTTATCTCCCGGAGAGGGCTGTGGTCAGGGTGTGCCTCACAAGTGTGAATCCACTCCTCTCTGCAGCTCAAGAATGTGACAGAAGGGCCCACAGCAGCTGCAGACGGCCACCTTCCCACTGTCACACCGCTATGGCAAACATGGCCCCCATCACAGAGCGGCCTATATACTGCTCACACAGGCATGGGAAACAAAACAACTCCATATACCTTTTTAAAAGACACTAGGTGAATTGAAATACACAGAAAATGGAAAGTGCATGGTGCAGTGGTAAAAATATGAGCGGAGATTAGTTTGCATATTTAGGCCACAGGCTCAGACCAGACAAAAGACGTTTAAAAACCAACATACTGGAAGCCATCCATGAAAGCATGCACAGGTGTCATGGACCACATCTAGGTTTGCATAAATGTGGTGCATATAGGAAAAGAAATATGATATTTGTGTTGCAAAACAGTCTTGTAGTCTGTATGTTATCACACACGTAATGCAAGAATGAAATTTGCTTTGTTAGTTACTTTAACCAAGAGTATCACCCCAATTATTCTGAATTATTAGTCAAAGTTTCATTTCAGACAAAATAATGATGACTTAAATGTAAAAAAGGACGTGTCTGTAATTCATTAACCGTCTGCGTTGTCAACAGGAGGGTCTCCTCGCTCTAAGCTGCATGAATACCTGTGGTGTGTACTGCTATGAATACTCCTGACGGCTCTCTGCAGAATGTGGCACTCTGACAGGACACATCGAGTCTCACATCACCACCAGAGCAGCTCCCACTTTAAACCCACATGAAGTTCTCACGCTGCTGAGAAGACGCACTTGCCTTAACCTCTGGCAGCCACATTTGACTCCTGTAAATCATAACATGTCCTCGCTGCCCTGCGACTGCCCACTGATCCAAACATCGACCCATCATTGAGGGGATCAGGTGGTGATGAGGAGGTGGGTTGCGGCATGAACAGCAGCTTAATACAGACTGTGAGGCACTGTTTAGTTTTTAAATGCAGCCATGAAGGTGATATAGAGTAAGTAGAGAGAGGACCAGTTTTCCAGTCTGAATTTCTACTTTAGCTGCATTTTTTAAACACCAATTTGGCCTTGTAGGGAGTTGTGAATAAATCCAATAATCTTTTCTGCCCAGTTGACAGATGTGTGTGTCATAGCCTGCACGCCTCATATCTCATCAGCTAATGCTTGGTTAGTACCTGGATGTCAATCTGGGGGAAAAACAGTGAGTTTTTTCCCCCCATTTATTATTGGGAGATAAACAATGATGATTATGTTCCAATTTAATAAAAATCCTAAGTCTTCAGATGGAGCAATCAGAGCCAAAACCTGGAGGCAAATACTATTCATACAAACAAGATAAAACAAAGTGCTTTACAGTTCACTAAAAACAGCTGGCACATCAACCCAATCGTCCAATGAGTAGATGAGTTATAAATGGTTTGGAACGCAGTAAGAGTAACCAACACGTCACGTTATGAGAAACTCCTGCAAAGAAGCATTTCTGAAAGCACCACTATCTTGAGACAGATGGCCGCCTGAAGACCACACCATGGGGACGCAAAAGCTGAGAATACATGAAACCGAAACCCAAAAATACTCTACATCCAATTCACATTTTCACTTAAGTGGTGAGAGTTTAAAAAAAAAAAAAAAAGCGTTTTACTTAGCAACGATTCAAGAGAACTCTGTATGTCTTTGGGGATAGTGATGCCGACTCAATCCAATACAAGTAAAATCATAGAGTTGATTTTCTATAGTACCGCGCAGACAAGGGTAATGTGATATGGCATTTTTTCTATAGCAGACAGATGGTCAACTGTTCAAAATAGAAGTATCAAAGGAAAGAGTTGTGCAGGTTCAAGGCAGGGCCACACGACCGCAGAAATCCAACAAAAGGAGACCGCTCCACTCTACAAACAAATGAAACCAAAGAAGACGTTTTTTTTTGTGAATGGATGAATTTGATTAGTTTCCATGGGAACGATGCAAACGGAGACAGATTAACAGTCTCTTCTCCTTTTTAGAGCGGGTTTTCAGATCATGCTTGTTTGATTTATGCCCTGGGAGCGTCAGACAGGAGCGCGCCTCACCTCCAGAAACAGCTGAAATCACAGCACAGGGTGGAGCAAAAACAAGCTTCCCTCACGACACCTCTCCGCCTACAGCATGTGGACTGCAAAAAGCGATCTGACAACATTAAGTTTAAAAACGCATGCTAAAATTGACAAAAATATGAAAAAGTGAAGTCCTGTGAGTTTCATGCCCATTCGTTTACAATACACACACACATACCAGACCATACTAGAAGCAGATTCCACCCCATGTGTCTTGCTCAATGGCAAAACAGCAGCAATAGCAGACTAGCAATGAACCACCTCAGCAGCTGCCATGACAACAATAGTATCATGACTCACAATCATCCATTATACCAGTGGTTCCGAATGAATGAACGAAAATACAGTAGGCTAAATGACACTGCTAGCATAAGATGGACACGTTTTTGACACATTACAATCTGCAGTTAGGGCTAAGGTTTATAGTTAATACAATGTGTGAAATATGCAATGGACCCTGACAACAAAATGTGTGTATGTGCATAAAAAGTTTGGGAATCACTGCATTAAACCCGGACATTACTTTGACTTTTGCTGAATTCTTTATCTGTTTTTATCTTATATTTGTATGTCCTTCTTTCCACAGACGTATAGTGTATTGACATGGGTTAAAAAAAGCAGAGCTGGGCTAACAGCACATGTGCGATTGGACACAAACACATTCTTGGCGTAGTCCAGTCCTTACATGGGCAGCTGTGAGGTCCACATGCAACGCAAGCAGGTGAGCCAGGTATTCAACCTTTGCCTCTGACACATTCCACCATCAACTGACAAAAGAGAGGTGCGTGACCCCCCGGGAGAGCTGCTGGAGGGTCTGAGGGTCCACAGTAGTCTGATTGTTACAACTAAACAAGTATCCAAGTATCCGCAACAATTGGAGAAAGTTGCAGAGGTTTCATAATCAAAACGTCTATTAAAATGCTCTCAAATCTATGTGTAAACAGAGTAAGTAAGTAAGTTGGGTGGCATGGTGGGTGAATGGATAGCTCGCATCTCAGTAAGAAGGTCCTGGGTTCAAATCCTGGTCAGAGCGGGGCCTTTCTGAGTTTGCATGTCTGCGTAGGTTTCCTCTGGGTGCTCAGGTTTTCCCTACCACTATAAACATGTACAAAAAGGTCTGGCGTGTGCCTCCTGTACTGGCCCCGCTCCCATCTCTGTGTGGAGTGACAGACTAGTGCCCACAATTGTAAAGTGCTTTGTGACTCTTCTCTGTGAAAGGCGCTCTATAAAAAAAATATTTATAGCACCTTTAACAGACCAGTCACAAAGCGCTTTACAATTGTGGGCATTTGTCAGTCCACACAGAGATATGTAAATATGTACAAAGTGGCAGTTCCCGAAAACTAAAATGAATATTCTTCTAATATTCAAAATAGAGGGAAAACGTCATGAAACATTGCTTTTATTTTTATTCATTTAAACAACAACCACTGAATAGCATTGAATTTGGGAAACTATGTACACCTGTCCAGGGACTGCACAAGAAAAAGCATACTTGGCTAATACTAGTGCTCTAACAGACATGTGTATGAATCAGTTTCTTCCCCTCTGCTGTTGGACTCTTGAACACTTCTTAACCTGTCCCCCCGCCCTTTATAAAGTCACTTTACTGCCCATCATACGTCACTTTACTTCACTGTACTGCTGTCACCTTACATTGTGTGCACCATGTGCACTTGTATATTGTAAATAGTAACTGTAACTCTATTTTAAATTTAAATTTATTCTTTAGAAGTGTTTTTTATTATCTCTTTCTGACTGTTGCACTGAGCCAAAGCAATTTCCAAGTCTGTGACCTCCTGTTACTTACGTGGCAATAAAAATGATTCTGATTCTGATTCAAGGCGCAATGTCACTGTCAAATAAACTAATAAAAAATAAAAATAATAATAATAAATTCAACATAAAAAAGATAATAGACAGGGGGAGCTTTTCTTTTCTTTTCGTCATGCTTGTAATTGAGATGGGGTTTGGAGACGTACCTGTGCCTGATGCCCTCGGGGTGAGCAGTTCTTCCCATCCGAACGCATCCAAACACGGGGCGAGTTCGGAGGTCATTCGCTGGGACCAGACCAGACCAAACACTCAAACAACACAGTTAAGAACACAGAGAGTCCATGCACTGGGTTCTGGTGGTCGTCCTCCACACACACACAGAATACAGCGTGTTGTTTGGCCGAGGACAGCGCCAGGACAGCGGACTGCTCCTCTGAATGAACCCGACACAAGTGAGTGAGAGGTGGGATGGACGTCAAGCCAGACAGCGGAAGCACCGGAAGTCAATAAAAATGTCCTGCAAAATAAAACCGGAAATGGATTTATATTCGCATTTGGTATTTCAACTGCCTGTCAGACGGTGACCATAGACTGTGAATATTACAGATGATTTAGATCAGGGATGTCAAAGTCAAATACATCAGAGGGCCAACAAATTCTGTCATTTAAGCCGAGGGCCGGACAGGTTCAATTATTGTTAAAACATATTAAAATGATTGTATATAATATTTCAATATTTTATTTAATGATGAAATGAATAATCCAATATCTCACATACAAAAACAAACTTCCTTCAAAGAGAAAACACATGTCCTGAGCATTAAATGAATAATCCCATTTCTTAGGGATTTGTGCGGGCCGGGTTGTTATAATAATCCAATATCATCCTGGGGCCCAAGATAATTCATTTGCGGGTCAGATCCGGCCCCAGGCCTTGACTTTGACACCCATGAATTAGATTATTTATTTTTCTATTTTGAATTTGTCTAGTCATTTTTGTTTGACTTTCAACATGATATACGGATCAGAAATCTGAAGTTTAGCCATTTATTAAATATTTGGTGTTTTCATTAATAAAAGTTTAACTGTATATGGTGTTAATAATCTTGCCAATTGCTTTGGCTCAGTGCAATAGTCAGAAAGAGAGGTAAATAGTATTTTTATTTTATTTTTTTTATTTTATATTGTGCCCTATTGTGTAATTTTCAAGTCTGTGACTTACCTGTTACTTACAATACACTTCTATCATTTATTGATACATTCCCACATCAACAGAGCACAACAAACATCTAATTTTTGTTTTATTTTAAGTTTGTCTTTTGTGTATTTGTTCATAACTGAAAATTACCCAATTTGATTTATTGTCCTCTCTATCCATGCTAAAGTAGTGTGCCAATGTATAGACTAGACCTATATATGACCCACATGTATTTTTGCCAAGCCCTAAGTCTGTGGTTATACTTTATGGATCTGAAGAAACCCAATAATGTAAAGGTGCATTCAGGTTCATGTTCGTTTGCTCTAATTCAGAATAGAAGTGTCTTGGGAAATGGATCATAACAGTATAAACAAAACAGAAGGCTAGAAAAAAAAAAAGGTTTAAACGTATAATATAGGGCAATACAAACAAGATGGCAAAGGTTGTTGTGCATTCTTGAGTGTGTCTGCCCCCTACTGGACAATAAGGTGCATTGATGTGAATATGTCTAAGTTTTATGCCCTTTTACCCGAATAAAGAGTACGAATTAAAGTTTTACCACATTATTTTAGCCCCTATAGTTGTTCTATTCATGGATACTTCTGATTAACTTGTGTTTTCCGAGTGTGTCATACTCAAGCCTGGTTAATGTTTGACCGCGTCTGACCTTATCTTGTGTCGTTAAACACCATTACTCACATTTCTCTACAAATACAGACAAAGAGCTCTATCCGCTGATTAAAATCCAACTGCACGTTTTTTATTATTATTATTATGTTGTATAGTAGTAGTACAAATGTATTGTGATGTATAATGTATTATTAGCGTGGCCTTAGGGAACCAGACAGACACAAATAAATACATATACATTTAGTTTCATAACATGCACAATTAGAGAAACTGAAACTGACTGTCGTAAACTGAGTCATAACTTTTTTCTTGTTTATCATAAATGATCCAACTCTTCTGAAGCACTAAGAGGTTGTGGCTGAGCGTCTGCGGAGGCGTGTCCCCTGTGGACCTACACGGACCCACACGGACCTACCTGCGTCACCTGTCAGATGTAAAGAGGAGAAACAGTACAGTCTGTCCACACGGTGTCATGGGGTCTCCCGTGACCAACTCCCCGGTCAGACCAGGATACTACCGCATGGATATTCAGAAAACCACATGGGACGTCCTGCAGACGTACACGCAGCTGCACCCGGTGGGATCCGGCGCGTACGGGACCGTTTGGTAAGTGACACAATGGGCTGCATGTTGTATTATTTGATTTGATTTATTTATTTATTTATGCAACATCTCATTGTCGAGAGGGTCCTATGAACATTAAACAAACACACACAATACAGCACAATACAAACAATTGACATTTCTACATTTAACACACACAGGACAGGTTTGCTCCCTCAGATCCCACTCCACCTCCTACAATAATAACACAATCAAAAAACATATAGATCATTTCTGTATACAATATAATCAAATACCATACATACAGCAGCTGATAGAATAATACAACTTAAAATATACATCCAGATTTTACATAATAATAATAATAATAATTTTTAAAAAAAACAGCTAGTAACATGAACAGGGAGTGGTAAGATATCTAAATTCACGATTTAAATAAGCCAAAGGAGGTTGAGGATCTTATGTGGGTGACTTATTCCAGTCAGATGGAGCCTTGTATAAAAATCTCTACTTCCAACTTCTTTATGGATTCTTTTGTTAGTTTGCTTTGCATCTATACAATAAGGTTTTGGTTTTGAGATGTATTGTTTTCCTGGTGTGTGTAGCTTGAGGCGACACTAACACAGGCCATAAAAGTGAAAAGGTTAGAAATAACAGCAGCAGCAGCAGCAGCAGTATAGCAGCAGTACGCCCTTCATGGTTTGGCCACACTTTTGTACAGTACGAATCTTTTCAGGTCATTAATTATAACAAATGTGGACCAATGCGCAGATATAGACCAGTCTGACGTCTGGCCATGTGTGTGTGTGTGTGTGTGTGTGTGTGTGTGTGTGTGTGTGGAGATGTGATCCGGATCTTTAGAAAAATACCTCCGTTCATCATAACTTCACTGCGGGACTATTCACGCAGAACATCTGATAATGACAAGTGAGGACTCTGCAAAGACACAAAGTATTTTTTGTCAGATTGTAGTGGCCCAGTGTTCACAAACAGAGGGAGTATTGTGGCCCCGGCTGCTGCATGTACGTGCAGGTCTGAGGGAGGGAGCAGGAATCTGAGCGGCCCCTGCGGCTCCATCACTCTGCAGGGGAGACACACACACACACACACACACACACACACACAGGGCAGACATAGTGGAGTCCAACCCCACATATTAAAAAAAGAATCACAAAAGTGTAAACAATAAGACACAGGACATGCCTTGAGAGGTCCACTGAGAGATCGCAGTGTCGGGGAGTAATGAAATACATGTAACGTCCGTATGTATTCGTTTATAGAGTATAGTTACTTTCTGAAAATCACGAGAATACAGACTTGTTTTATATTACGTTTTAAGGTTATAAAACATTGGGTATTCTTAGAGTGAATATTCTGTTTCCTCTGCTTGTTAAACGCAGCTGTTAAAGCACTTTGACTTGTTTTACAAAAACAAACAAATGTTCATATAATTACAAAAGAAAAAAAATATTTAAACATTTATTGACTTTGTGGGTTTCAATATTTTGAAATTGATGCCTTTATAAGTTTTGTAAATAAACATATATTACAATAAATATAAATAATATCAAATTTTATAATATAAAAATAATAATTTAAAGTATTCTAACTATTTTCATACTGCTTTATCCAAAGTAACGGAACAAAATATATTTTTGGTCATGTATTCTGTATTTTTCCAAACTATTCTAACTCTGAGATATCACTTAGATATGTTGTAAAAATGATAAGCACTGATGCAAAAGAACTCTGTAATGTAAAATGTGTTTTATTTACATTTTGAATGTATAAAGCAGGATTTTCCCCTCTCCACTTGTTGAACCAAACTCTCTACTCTTATTGGACGAGCACGTATCACCAGAATGATTGACAGTTGGGAGGACCAATAGTCTTGATGATCCAATGTGAAGTAGAAAATCCTCCTAAATACCTTTACGTAATGAGGCTCCTTTTTATACATTTTTTTAATTGATAGAACATTGCTATCTGAGCAGAAGAAAACAGCCAATACTTTGAACATACACAAATGTAAATCTGAAGCAACAAAAACATACATTATATTTGTAATAATTCAGAAAAGAACGACGTCCCTGTCTCTCTCCACCCTCCAACTGTAGGCCCCTGATTGTAGGAATGTCCAAACTCAGGCCCAGGTGCCAATTGAGGCCCTCAGAGTGATTTTGTGTGGCCCTCTGCCATGCTAACCCAAAGTAGTCTTTGAGAAAAACCAAAACTTTCACTCTGTCATCCATCCAACTTCAGCTCAGCCAGTATAGACATGTCATGACTCCTTCTAAAACCCAGAACGTCTGAAATTTTTACACTCTGTAATTACGTGGTTTTTGATTGTGTCACTTCCGTTAATGGTGCTAATGTAGCTAGTAAGATGGTAAACATGTGTCATTCAGCCAACTTCAGCTCTTTTATAGCTCATAATAAATCTCAGAACAGCCCGATGCCAGTCAAGACAGTTTTTCAGTCCGTGACGTCGGTCCCTGGGCTGGTTTGATGAACTAAAGTGGCCCTCTTACTAAAATATGTCTTATGTGTTCTTGGACAAACGTATTTGTAATTTAGTACCATGTTTTCCTCAGCTCTGCGATTGACCAGAAGACTGCAGAGAAAGTGGCCATAAAGAAGCTGTACCGGCCCTTCCAGTCCCTGATCCACGCTAAACGGGCCTACAGAGAACTGCGGCTGCTGCGGCACATACAACACGACAATGTAAGAATGTACTGCACCTGCATACACACACTATTTTATTTGTTATTCTTGAATAATCCTTCCAACCTTTTTAGTTGAATAATGCCACAAGCCGCTGTGTTGTTGTGGGTTTCAGTGTTTGGCCTAAAAACAACTCAGCTGCCAAGTTCAAATGACCGAGTTATAAGGTCTCTACAATATCATGCTGGATTAATCGAGAGAGAAAAAAGTGAACTCAAATTCAGAAAACTCCCATCACAATCACTTATTAGGAACTACCGCATCTATATTTTATAGAATTGCGTAATTATTTAAAAATCTCTCATCTCTGTGTGGAATGAGAGACAATTGTAAAGTGCTTTGTGACACTGGTCTGTGAAAGGCGGTATATAAATAAAGATTACTTACTTACAGTACAGACCAAATGTTTGGACACACCTTCTCATTCAAAGAGATTTTTTATTTTCATGATTATGAAAATGGAAGATTCACACTGAAGGAATCGAAACTTTGAAATTAACTCAACAAGATGGTTGTTTTTTTTCAGGCAGTACCAGTCAAAAAAGAGGTGTTTTTGAAATGGTCATGGTTATGGTTATGTCTAACTCTAATGGTGCTTTCAGACCGGATCATGCTGCGTCGAGTTTCAATGCAAAGTCTATGGTGACGCGCGTTCGACCGTCGCAATGTACGGACCTCTTAGCACGCACAAACGGACTGTTCAGTAGACACGCAAGGACTTGGCGGTAAAAGTCAAAGGGGAGGAGCAGGAGCGAAAAAACGACGCCCACAGGAGATGGGTTCTGCTCATCCTTTCCTCCTTCTTTATAAATCCAAACTTTTAAACTGAGCTCTTAAAATAATCAATGACTCTTCTGGCCCCTGGAAAAGCAATGTTCCAGCTTCTTCTAAATAAGTACAGTGGGGCAAAAAAGTATTTAGTCAGCCACCGACTGTGCAAGTTCTCCCACTTAAAATAATGACAGAGGTCTGTAATGTTCATCATAGGTTCACTTCAACTGTGAGAGACAGAATGTGAAAAAAAATACAGGAATTCACATTGTAGGATTTTTAAAGAATTTATTTGTAAATTATGGTGGAAAATAAGTATTTGGTCACTTCAAACAAGGAAGATCTCTGGCTCTCACAGACCTGTAACTTCTTCTTTAAGAAGCTCTTCTGTCCTCCACCTGTTACCTGTATTAATGGCTCCTGTTTGAGACTCCTTATCTGTATAAAAGACACCTGTCCACAGCCTCAAACAGTCACACTCCAAACTCCACTATGGCCAAGACCAAAAAGCTGTCGAAAGACACCAGGAAAAGAATTCTAGACCTGCACCAGACTGGGAAGAGTGAATCTACAATAGGCTTGGTGTGAACAAATCAACTGTGGGAGCAATAATCAGAAAATGGAAGACAAACAAGACCACTGATAATCTCCCTCGATCTGGGGTTCCACGCAAGACCCTAACCCATCCTGTGGGGTCGAAATGATCATGAGAACAGTGATCAAAAATCGTAACACACTACGACGACAGGGAATCAAATCCTGCAGTGCCAGACGTGTCCCCCTGCTGAAGCCAGTGCATGTCCAGGCCCGTCTGAAGTTTGCCAGAGAGCACATGGATGATACAGCAGAGGAATGGGAGAATGTCATGTGGTCAGATGAAACCAAAGTACAACTGTTTGGTATAAACTCAACTCTTCGTGTTTGGAGGAAGAAGAAGACTGAGCTGCATCCCAAGAACACCATACCTACTGTGAAGTATGGGGATGGAAACGTCATGCTTTGGGGTTGTTTTTCTGCTAAGGGGACAGGAAGACTGATCCTTGTTGAGGAAAGAATGAATGGGTCCATGTATCGTGAGATTTTGAGCCAAAACCTCCTTCCATCAGTGAGAGCTTTGAAGATGAAACGTGGCTGGGTCTTCCAGCATGACAATGATCCCAGACACACCGCCCGGGCAACGAAGTTGTGGCTCCGTAAGAAGCATTTGAAAGTCCTGGAGTGGCCTAGCCAGTCTCCAGACCTCAACCCCAGTGAAAATCTGTGGAGGGAGTTGAAAGTCTGTGTTGCTCGGCAACAGCCCCAAAACATCACTGCTCTCGAGAAGATCTGCATGGAGGAATGGGCCAAAATACCAGCTACTGTGTGTGCAAACCTGGTAAAGACCTATAGTAATCGTTTGACCTCTTTTATTGCCAACAAAGGTTATATTACAAAGTATTGAGTTGAATTTTTGTTATTGACCAAATACTTATTTTCCACCATAATTTACAAATACATTTTTTAAAAATCCTACAATGTGAATTCCTGGATTTTTTTTCACATTCTGTGTCTCACAGTTGAAGTGAACCTATAATGAACATTACAGACCTCTGTCATTATTTTAAGTGGGAGAACTTGCACAGTCGGTGGCTGACTAAATACTTTTTTGCCCCACTGTAAATACCAAATTAAATGAATCTGAATCCTAAATAAGGATAAAATTGTTTGATTGTACACACAAATCTACAATGGCTAATACATCTTATCATTAAAAAAAAAAACATATTGTGTCCACATTTGCATATATCTTGTACATATTAATACCAGGGATACACACAGGGCATTTATGTACATTTTCCCACATCCATGTTCTTGGGTTGTAAGCGCTGCCGTCTGAGCTGACACGTCCAGACTTCCTCATTCTGGCTCGTTCAGGGGAATCCCAAACTCTAATAAGGCTGTTGTAATAAAAGTATAAAAGTACAGTACTCCCTCTGGATGTACAGCTCTCACACACTATAGGTTTGGCAGCTCTGGTTTAGTTGAGACGCTTTTGTGAGAGACTTCAAGATCAAGGACTAATACGTTCTGCACACACTGCGCTTTAGTCCCTGCTTCCTACTTCTTACTTTTACTTCTTACTTACCATACCTCCTTCCTTTCAATGTTTTTTTGTTTCTTCCTTCCTTCCTTCCTTTCTTCCTTACTTACTTACTTAGAGATATTTACTTACTTACAATACTTACTTACATTACTTATTTACATTACTTACGTATATACTTTTTACTTCCTTCCTTACATACATACATACATACTCACTTACTTACATACATACATACTTACTTACATACATACATACATACTTACATGCTTACATACATACATACTTACTTACTTACTTACATGCATACATACATACTTACTTACTTACTTACATACATACTTACATACATACATACTTACAGACTTGAATGTTTGCCTGTTATTTTCACAGTTAAAAGAATTCATTCGTTCTTAACTAAATGCATAATAAAAAGCATGGACTCTTGTGTGTTCAGGTGATCTCCTTGTTGAACGTCTTCACTCCGGCCTCGACCCTGGACACATTCCAGACTTTGTGAGTGCATTTTTTGGGCCGGTTTTCTCGCTGCCTTCTGCACCTCTGTACATGTGGGGGCCTGTATGAGGAGTGTTTGTGTCAGCTTGTTTTTTCTTGTTTTGGAGACTGGTTTGTTTGGTTCACAGTTACATGGTGATGCCGTTCGTGGCACAGGACCTGGGTCACATCATGAAGAAGAAGAGGCTGACCGACCGTATCATCACGTACCTTTTCTATCAGCTCCTGAGAGGGCTCAAGGTGGGAGGGCAGTTCCTTAAAGTAGTAAGATTTTCATGTCAAATCATCATTAAAGGGCCCTAATCTGTCATCATTAAAGGGCCCTAATCTGTCATCATTAAAGGGCCCTAATCTGTCATCATTAAAGGGCCCTAATCTGTCATCATTAAAGACCCCTAATCTGGCATCACTAAAGACCCCTAATCTGTCATCATTAAAGACCCCTAATCTGTCATCATTAAAGGGCCCTAATCTGTCATCATTAAAGGGCCCTAATCTGTCATCATTAAAGGGCCCAAATCTGTCATCATTAAAGACCCCTAATCTGGCATCACTAAAGACCCCTAATCTGTCATCATTAAAGTCATCATTAAAGACCCCTAATCTGTCATCATTAAAGGGCCCTAATCTGTCATCATTAAAGGGCCCTAATCCGTCCAAAGGCATTAATAAAACCTGCTCATTTCCAATACTTCTTTAACTGATGACAGTAGTTCAGAGATATTTTTATAATTCCAAATTCGTTTTATCTTGTTATTGTTTTCATTTCGATGTCTCGCCCTCCACCGTTTCACCAATCAGAAAGTCTGTGATCCGGGCGCCAGAACTCACCGCGTCATCTCACTGGTAAAGTACCATGTGGCGCAGAACTAAAAAAGCTCTCGTTATGATTCTCAAATCATTAACGACAAAACAAGGAATAAAACCAGGATTTCTATCTTTGTGAAAAAGGTGTTGGTTATAGATTTGTTGTTGACAAAACTCTTGTCTATTCAGCTGTTATGGTCCCAGCTGGATTCGTCTGCATATCTGGCAACCAGAGTCAGGGAGAGTGGGAGAGGCTGCAGTACCACTTTTGGCCACATTTTTACATACTGCTCCTTTAAAGGTCCTTTGTGTAATTTTTATTGTTACTCCAATTGAAAAAAACATGTTTACCAATAACAAATGTGACCTTTTTAAGAATATTTACCTCCCCCATAATTTTGAATTGTTTTCACAGACTTAGAAATTGACTTATAAATGTCCATGAGGCTGAGAACTCGACAGGTCAATGCACCATCTTGAAATACAGTGGTTGATAAGGGACAAAAAAAGGAGTATGAGCGGGAGTTCGGGACCACTGTCAAAGACCACATTTTGTCCTTTCGAAGCCACCGTAGTACCGTAAATTACAATATATGATCTCAAAGCTAGATGCGAGTAAAAACTACACAGTGTACCTTTAAAACAGCCCATATATACTGAGAAAATGGATGTATGTAATTGTCATGTACCTTTCAGTTGTTGTAAAATGGTCTGTTGAATTTTCTCCCCTGGGATAATTCAAGTTTTTATCTCTGTATATCCATCCGTCTGTCTTCTGTATTTATATTTATTGAATCCACTTGTTTTTACTTTGCATCTCTGTCAATTCTTGCAGTACATCCACTCAGCAGGAATCATTCATCGGGTCAGTATTTGCCATTTGCCCTGGGTTTCCTCATGTACGCTCACACATACATGGTGTTATGTTGTAGGATCTCAAACCGGAAAATCTCGCCGTGAACGAGAATTGTGAACTTAAGGTAAAAACAAAAAAACACGACTCCAAATAAAAGAAAAAACAGTTATTTTCTTCAGAAGCTATTTCACTCTTGCCAAGATTCTATGTAAAGTCAAATGCACACTTTTCCCAATTGTATATATTTCTTAAAAACATATTTATGTACAAATTTATGTCGGTGTGCATCTTGATTGACTGATAATTCATTAAAAGAAAAGCTAATGATTCCTTCAAAGCAACAGTTTGTAAATCCCTGGAGTAGCCACAGGTTTCATAATCAACCATCAGAGATCAGATCAGTCTCAGTTTGATAAAAACACAGTTAAAGACAATCATAAGTTCCCAGATGCATTTGTCTCGTGCGTGTTCCTCCTTCAGTGACTTGTGTTGTGTTCAGATCCTGGACTTCGGCTTGGCGCGGCATACGGAAACAGAGATGACCGGTTATGTGGTGACACGCTGGTACAGAGCGCCGGAGATCATTTTCAACTGGATGCACTACACACAGACAGGTGGGTAAATGTGAGAGCTGTTTATGTGACGGTTGTGGAGATTGGAGTATGAATCTAACCTCGATGCTTTCTCAATCCGCAGCTTTTTACCATCTAAAAAACATTGCCAGGATCAAAAACATAGTGTCTAAAGCAGACCTGGAGATTCTTATCCATGCATTTGTCTCCAGTAGGTTAGACTACTGCAATGGCCTGCTCACAGGTCTGTCCAAACAGGCTGTAAAACAGCTGCAGTACATTCAAAATGCAGCAGCTCGAGTCCTGACTAGAACCAGGAAGTACGACCACATTAGTCCTGACTAGAACCAGGAAGTACGACCACATTAGTCCTGACTAGAACCAGGAAGTACGACCACATTAGTCCTGACTAGAACCAGGAAGTACGACCACATTAGTCCTGACTAGAACCAGGAAGTACGATCACATTAGTCCTGACTAGAACCAGGAAGTACGATCACATTAGTCCTGACTAGAACCAGGAACTAAACATGGGGAGGCTGCTTTTCAGATTCATGCTGCTAAAATCTGGAACAGTCTTCCTGAAGATGTGAGACAGGCCTCCTCTCTGACAATGTTTAAAACCAGGTTAAAAACAGTTCTGTTTAGCTGTGCATACAACTGAGGGATTTTATATTTTTATCTTTCTTTTTGATGTATAGTGATTATTTATGATTTGAATGCTTTCTTATTTTGTTCAGCACTTTGAATTGCCTTGTGTATGAATTGTGCTATATAAATAAACTTGCCTTGCCTTACAGTGGACGTGTGGTCAGCTGCTTGTATCCTGGCTGAGATGATCACAGGCCATGTTCTCTTCCCTGGGAACGACAGTATCCTTTACACTGTTGGCGAAGAATGTGTTTGTGTGGGTTCAAAGTTCACAAACATTTTTGCCTTTAAACCACTTGTTCAGGTATTGACCAGCTCAACAAGATCATGCGACTGACGGGAACTCCAGACAGCAGTATGGTTCGGAAGATGCAGAGCAAAGATGTAAGAACTTGTTTATCTGGTAATGTCTGGTTTGCAGTCTTAGAGAAAGAGGGACTTCATACTTAATAATGACGTTAAAGATTGGATTGGATTATCTATTGGTCCTGCTACTTGTCAATCATTCTGGTGATTTGTGAGACACATTATAACAGGCGTTCCATCTGAGAAGGGCGGTTCTCTCCTAAAATTCTGGGATATCCTCCTATATATCTTTAAATATCCCAGACTAAGCCTCAAATTAAAGGTACAGTAGATAGATAGATAGATACTTTTAAGATAAGATTAAGATACTCTTAAAACAAAGATGGCGCCTCGTACGGTCGACATGGCTCTTTGCTGCTCTCTTTTTCTTTTGTTTTTACTTTTTAACTGCGCATCTGGCTGTTCCTACACCCGTGAGGAACTCATGAACATCCGACCCACCGTACCCATGGACCTATTGCCTGTTTTCTTGGCATCTGCGGCTGATTTAGTCCATGTTCTAGCCAAAAAAGTGTGGGCCAGTAAAAGGGGAAAGCGCGGAGGCTGCTCGTGCGTCTGAGGAGGAGAGGAGCGCGCACGGCTCTCCCCGGCATTTTTCTCTCCAACGTACGCTCACTGGGCAATAAGATGGACGAACTCAGCCTGCTCATGAGAAGAAACAAGGACTTTGCCACATCCTGTGTCCTCTGCTTCACTGAGACCTGGCTAAATGAGCGGATCCCGGACTGCGCTCTGGAGCTGCAGGGCTTTGGGCTGTTCCACACGGATCGCCATTGTGCGCTCTCAGGGAAGAGCAGAGGCGGTGGGCTGTGTTTCTACGTCAATACAAACTGGTGTAACGATGTGACAGTGATCTCCAAGCACTGCTCTCCTGCTCTGGAATATCTTTTCATTCATTGTAAACCATATTACTCCCCGCGTGAAATTGTTTCATTCATTCTTGCCTCTGTTTACATACCGCCATGCGCGGACGCGCGCGAGGCTCAGCGCGCACTCGCAGAGCAAGTACTGTGTATGGAACGCTTATACCCGGACTCTCTGATTATTATCCTGGGGGATTTTAATAAGGGAAACTTGAGCCAGGAATTACCCAAATACAGACAGTTTATCAAATGCCCGACCAGAGAGGAGAACACTCTGGATCACTGTTACACCACCGTACGCGGAGATTTTCGCGCTGTTCCCAAGCCAGCCCTCGGCTTCTCAGATCACTCCATGACACATCTGGTTCCTGCTTACAGACAGAGACTAAAGCTCTCGAAACCTGCAGTGAGGAGCTCCAAAGTGTGGTCTGATGAAGCTGTGGAAGAGCTGCGCGCATGCATGGAATCTACAGACTGGGACCTTTTCAGAGCTGCCACAGACAGCTTGGATGAATATACGGACACTGTGACGTCATACATTCACTTCTGTGAGGATAGCATCATTCCAACAAGGACCAGGGTCATCTATAACAACGACAAACCCTGGTTCACTGCTAAACTCCGGCAGCTCAGGAAAGCAAAGGAGTCTGCTTTCAGGGAGGGGGACCGCAGCGGCTACAAAGCAGCTAAATATCAGTTCAGGAAAGAACTGAAAGCAGCCAAGTCCCGGCACAGAGAACGACTACAGGAGCAGTTTGGTAACAACGATACTGCTTCTGTCTGGAGGGGCCTACGGGAGATCACCAACTACAAACCCAAAGCCCCCCCCTGTGCTGACGACCACAAGCTAGCTGACGATCTGAACTTATTTTTCAGTCGCTTTGATGCTGCCCCTGACACCTCTCCCTCCCCCACCCCCCACTACTCTAACGACCCACCCATCAGCCCTGCCCCCAGCCTAACAATAGCCGCTAAAGAGATTAAACAACTCTTCCTGAGGCTGCACCCCCGCAAAGCTCCTGGCCCGGACCACGTGTCTCCGGCCACTCTGAGACACTGCGCCAGTGAGCTTACTCCTGTGTTCACGGACATTTTCAACACCTCTCTGCAGTCCTGCCATGTCCCGGCCTGCTTCAAATCCTCCATCATTGTCCCCGTCCCGAAGAAGCCCAGGATCACAGGACTCAATGACTACAGACCTGTCGTCATGAAGTCATTTGAACGCCTGGTTCTCTCCCATCTCAAGTCCCTCACCTCCCCCCTCCTGGACCCCCTGCAGTTCGCCTACAGAGCCAACAGATCTGTAGACGACGCCATTAACCTGGCCCTCCACCACATTCTACAGCACCTGGACTCCCCGGGGACCTACGCCAGGGTCCTGTTCGTGGACTTCAGCTCTGCCTTCAACACAATCCTGCCATCCCTGCTCCAGGACAAGCTCTCCCAGCTCAACGTGCCCGATTCCACCTGCAGGTGGATCACTGACTTCCTGACGGACAGGAAGCAGCGAGTGCGTCTGGGGAAGAATGTCTCGGACTCTCGGATTATAAATACAGGAGCCCCACAGGGCTGTGTTCTTTCTCCCCTGCTCTTCTCCCTGTACACCAACCACTGCACCTCCAGCCACGACTCCGTGAAGCTGATCAAGTTCACGGACGACACCACCCTCATTGGACTCATCTCCAACAACGATGAGTCCGCCTACAGGAGGGAGGTGGACCGGCTGGTGTCCTGGTGCAGTGGTAACAACCTGGAGCTGAACGCCCAGAAGACAGTGGAGATGATTGTGGACTTCAGGAAGAGCACTGTCCCCCCACCCCCACCCTCCGTGATGGACTCCCTCATCACCTCTGTGGAGTCCTTCCGTTTTCTGGGCACCACCATCACCCAGGACCTCAAGTGGGAGCCGACCATCAGCTCCCTCATCAAGAAGGCCCAGCAGACGATGTACTTCCTGCGGCAGCTCAGGAAAGCCAAGCTGCCTGCACAGATGTTGGTGCAGTTCTACACGGCCATCATCGAGTCCATCCTCACCTCCTCCATCACCTCCTCCATCACCTCCTCCATCACCGTGTGGTTCGCTGGAGCCACAGTCAGGGACAAACAGAGACTACAGCGCATTGTGCGCTCTGCAGAGGAAGTGATCGGCCGCAGCCTTCCATTGCTGCAGGACCTGTACGTCGCCCGAGCTCGAGGCCGGGCTGGTCGTATCACAGCCGACCCCTCTCACCCTGCACATGGACTATTCCAACCACTCCCCTCAGGCAGGAGGCTGCGGTCCATCAGGACTAGAACCTCCCGCCACAAGAACAGTTTCTTCCCCTCTGCTGTTGGACTCTTCTTAACCTGTCCCCCCGCCCTTTATAAAGTCACTTTACTGCCCATCATACGTCACTTTACTTCACTGTACTGCTGTCACCTTACATTGTGTGCACCATGTGCACTTGTATATTGTAAATAGTAACTGTAACTCTATTTTAAATTTAAATTTATTCTTTAGAAGTGTTTTTTATTCTTATTTTTATTATCTCTTTTTGACTGTTGCACTGAGCCAAAGCAATTTCCTAGTCTGTGACCTCCTGTTACTTACGTGGCAATAAAAATTATTCTGATTCTGATTATTAATCCCAGTCGGAGAAATTAAGGTGTCTAGTAGCAGCAACAATAAAAAAATGTAATTGATGATTCAAAAAAGCAAACAACAGTAATAATCAGCAGCAGTCCTTCAGGTCACAGCAGCAGAGGTGGAGCCGCTTGGTTTAGAACATTTTCTCTGCTCTGGTCCAAAGTAAAATGCTAAATGCTTCATTAGCATTTTTCAAAAAGTTAGCATTCCTCCAGTGGATTTTCATCTGATCCACTTGGTTCGGACCATGAATCCTCTCTGCTCTGGTCTGGACCAGTGTAAAACCATGAATCCTCTCTGCTCTGGTCTGGACCAGTGTAAAACCATGAATCCTCTCTGCCCTGGTCTGGACCAGTGTAAAACCATGAATCCTCTCTGCTCTGGTCTGGACCAGTGTAAAACCATGAATCCTCTCTGCCCTGGTCTGGACGCATCATCTCAGGCAGAAAAAAGCAAGAAAAATTGAATGTATAAAGCACAAAACAACAACTAAACTTCATTTTGCGGTCATTTGGCTGGAAAAGCATAAAAGTATACATAAAAACACAATTTTGAGAGATGAAGTATTTTATGTGGTTATTATGATGGAATAGACTAAGATTTATAAACTTCCTAATGACATTTGGATCGCTGCTAAAAATCTGTTCTTCCCTGAGTCAAAGCGGTTAACACCATTCATAAAATACTCTTTCATAACTTTTATTATTTACCTCCTGGATAGAGGTTATAATGAATTGTTTGATACATTTTCAGGCACAGTCGTACGTTCAAGGCTTGCCTCCACAGAAAAAAAAGACATTTGGAGAGGTCTTCCCCAACATGGAGAAACATGGTAAGATTTCCTTTTATGATGATTCCATGGATCTATTATAATAACTGGAGAGGGTATTACTAGCTTGGAGCTGAAGGACCCAAGTGCTCGGGGGATTCTTGCGGTACTGCAGATTAAATTCACGTGGGCTACACAGACATTTTCCCCATAGATCTCAATGTAAACTAACGAGCCCCTCTGTGCACGTTCATGAGAGCCACACGTGTGTATTTGGCGCAACGCATCATGGGAGATCATCCACTACGCAGAACAGGGAGGACCAGACAATGCCCAAATACAGCCTGTGATATGGCGAGTTCTGCTAATATATCAGCGACCATGCATTCATTTGAATACGCCGCCATCTTGGATCGCCAGGGCTTGGATCGCCGGGACTTGGATGATTCTGGCGTTAGTTTTATGTGATGATTTGTGCCTTAGTGCGATGTGGACTGTGAAGCTCTTTGTGTTGCCCTGTCTACCAATAAAGATTGATATTCCACTTTTTCGCTGCACCAGATTGATGAAGAAGAAGGGCCTATATTCGTCCCACAATGGGGACTTTTTAGTTTGATGCATACACATATTACAGATAGAGTATCAAACCAATCACTTCTGCGCTCCTTATAGGCAAAGTGGGTTAAGTGTCTTGCCCAAGGATACAACGACAGCAGACATCAGTGGGAGTCTATGGACAAGGTCTCATGGCGGGCTCGAACCCACAACTTTCTGGCTCAAATTCCAATGCTCTACCAACTGAGCTACTGATTGATACTAAATCAGTTCAGTTCAATTCATTTTATTCTTGTATCGCTCTAAATCAGGGGTGTCCAAACTTATTTGTAAGAGGGCCACTTTTGTTCATCAAACTTGACCCGGGGCCGACGACAAAATCATGGAACAAATCAGTCAGTTAACAACAATAGAGTCAACAAGGGGATTCCAGAGGGTCTGAGATTTACAATACGGTGAAGCTGAAGTTGGTTGGATGATACTGTCAAAGTGCCTCAATGGCGACTTTGTGTTAGCAGCAGAGGGCCACATTAAAGGGCACAGACGACCGCAAGTGGCTCGTGGGCCTGAGTTTGGACATGCCTGCTCTAAATCACAACAGTAGTATCTCAGATCAGAGAATCAAAACGTTCAACACAGAGAATAACGGAGACATTGATGCTTGAGTTAGATATTTTGTTTTTGTTATTTTAATTAGTATAACTATTGTTCATTTATCTATTTAGCAACACTGACATTTCTCCGCTGTGGGACCAACAAAGAATCTCTTGATCTCGATCTTAGGTGTTGGTCCATAGAGAGTTGACCAATGACCATGTGTGTTGATAAATGTCCAGTGGAGAAATATCAGTCTCATCGTTGCACATTAAAGCAGAGAAAGAAGGAAGTAAGACTCGGACGCACACATACGTCTATTATTTAAGATTATAGATCATATAATTGGGGGCGACAGTAGCTCAGTTGGTAGAGCATTGGCCTGAAGTGGGTTCGAGCCCACCGTAAGACCTACTTATTATATGACCTGGACCGTACGCGCGCTCTGATTGGCTGATTACCGGTCTGATATTTTCCCATCTCGGACCGTTACCATGACAATTGGTCCGAACAGCGCGTATCACATTTGATATCTTTCCTCGGACCGTTACCATGGCAATCTGTACGACTCCCACTGATGACTGCCGTTGTTGTGTCCTTAATTGGGCAAGACACTTAACCCCACTTTGCCTGAACCCCCCACTGAAAGATCTCAGCTCCTGTGGACTCAGCACCTGCAGGAGGATCAGTGAGGGGCTGGTGCTAAGTGTACTGGGGGCAGCTCTGACAGCCACCCCCTGACCCAGAAATGGATTAAGGGGAAGAAAATGGATGGATGGATGGACAATATGAATAGAATAAGATAAAGAAAAAGATAAATCAACTCAGGAGCTATAATTGCAGTTGGTTCAGAGGTATTTACAGATGTGTGTATTGTACTTAAGCAGCGGAGAATATAAGCAGAAAAAACATCAGTAATAATATCAGGTAAGGTGACTAGTGAATGACAGAGATATAGTTGTAAATTTCTCCAGCGTGAGATCAATAAAGTCCATCTTATCTTATCTTATATCAGATGGATATGTAATAATGCAGTAATAATAACAGGTAAAGTGACTAGTGACAAAGTTCCTAGTAAATTATTATCAGTAACACTTGTTGACGCAGCAGTTCTTGTTATACATTCTCGTCGTACAGCCTGACAGCAGCATATATGTTGTTGATTGAGTGTCCTGGATCCTCACCACAGTCCTTTTTGTTAGACCCACACTGAAAAACCATGTATTTACCCTTAACTGCCCCTTAACTACACCCTGAGCCCTAAACGTTCTTCTGTTTGTGTGTAGCGGTGGAGCTGCTGGAGGGCATGCTGCTGCTGGACCCAGAGAAGCGCCTGACCGCAGCTCAGGGCCTTTCTCAGCCTTTCGTCTGCGAGTATCACGACCCAGACACGGAGCCCGACTCTGAGCCCTACGACGACTCCTTCGAGAGCCTGGAGCTGGCTGTGGGCGAGTGGAAGAGTAAGTGACACCGCGACATGACCCAAGGCTGCAGGATACAGAAGCCCGAGTGATGGAGTTTGAACTGATTATTAGCAATGCCACATTTGTTGAGGATAAATATGTCTGAAAGTGCGCACCAGCAACAGCAATTAGATGAGATTGAGCTAAAAAAATTATGTTTTAGTTGACTTTTCAATGGACTGTGAAATAAGTTTACATCGAAAATTGAAAAAAACTCTTACAATGAGACTACAAAATGTGTTTCAATATGTAAAAATTGGAATTGATTCATATATTTTTTATGCGCAACACAATATTAACACGTTGGGAGCATGAAATATTAACATGTTGGGACCATAGGCTGTAAATATTAACATGTTGGGACCATAGACTGTAAATATTAACATGTTGGGACCATAGACTGTAAATATTAACATGTTGGGACCATAGACTGTAAATATTAACATGTTGGGACCATAGACTGTAAATATTAACATGTTGGGACCATAGACTGTAAATATTAACATGTTGGGACCATAGACTGTAAATATTAACATGTTGGGACCATAGACTGTAAATATGAACATGTTGGGACCATAGACTGTAAATATGAACATGTTGGGACCATAGACTGTAAATATGAACATGTTGGGACATCAAAGCTGAATTTACAATATAGTTTTTTTCTAGAGCATGTCTCAGTGAAAGTTCAATGCACTGTTGCAAAAGAATATTCCTTCTTTGTTGTTAATCCCTCTCTGGTCTTGCAGGTCTTATCCACATGGAGATCATGACGTTTGATCCTGATGATCCGAGAAGAACAGCCATGTAGAAGTATATTATTGATATTTTAACATAGAGAAAATTCTCTGGGTCTGTATTTTCAAAATAAAAATAACATTTGTGTTCTCTTATTTCCCATTTTAATGGAGACGAACGTGATACTCATCATTAAACTACACATTCTGTTACATTTAATTTATATTTATTTTGTATTCAAAATGAATAGACTTCTTAGAATAAACTGCCTGCTGCTAATAAATAAATAATTAATAAATTACACTTATTTCTTTTTTTAAATCTGTAAATAATTGACATGAAAACTCTGAAGATCTGAAGTTAGAAGTCATGTCCACTAGAGGGCAGTATCCTAAAGCACTTCGGGGATTTGTTTCAGCAGCATAGAGGTTACCAAGAAACATACTTTCTACATAACATATAAACAGTTTGTGTAATTCTGGTCATTCAGGAACAGGAAACAGTTGTTTGTTGAAATGAGAAACAACCCTCATCGATCTGCTGTGGTGGTCCTTTTTTTCTCAGTGGCTTTGGTGCATTTCTCACATAGGCAAGGCAAGGCAAGTTTATTTATATAGCACAATTCATACACAAGGCACAAGACATAATTCTTCACATTTATACAACTGTTGGGTGCATTTCTCAAAACAATTAGTGCAAACCACAAAACCTCGTGGAAACCTACAAAACTCACTTTCTCAAAATGAAAAGTTAATTCCTCAAAAGCAAGTCTTCATGTCAATGAAACTGTGTCTCAGAATAATAAGTCCTGACAACATTGAGTATGAACAGTCACATGGTTTAGTCGTGTTTTCATTGTGAACGTTTTTTCTGTGTTTTCAGTGTAAAAAAGTCAGATCTTGGAGACACTTGAGCACGACTCTGAACACACTGTACACGACCTGTACAGATATTTACAGTAAAAACTACAGTAAAGTTACACAAAGACTGTATTTAGAGACATAACTGACATATGTGTATGTATGTATATGGATGTGTATGTACAGTGTGTATCTATGTGTGTATGTGTGTGTACTGTATGTCTTTCACATATTTACTGCTCTTTGCAACAGCATTGTGCAACAAAAACAGTCACATACATGTAAATACGTAGAACAATGTAAACAATAAAACAGACACCTCCTCATGACTGAAGCTGAAATTCACCTGAGATTGTTCAATTTATAAAAGATTTTCAGGAAAAAAATGATATTTGAAGATATTTAAATACATAAATATGATTTTGAACTAGTACAACAGTTTTGTATGTGACGACCAAAGCGATGAAATTAGTATTAGTTTTATATTTATTTTAGTTTAATATTAGTTTTACAGAGAAAGACTATCCAGAAGTGATAAGTCTGTTTCATTCTGACTGACAGGACAGAAGCAGATCATGTTATAAAACAGCAGAGAGTTGTATATGAAAGTAACTGATACATGAACAAAAGCATTTGTAATCTGTTCAAAGGAGAAACTGCGATGAGTCACACATGAGTCAATGTTGTGGAGGTTGAACTAACACTTTTGAGAAATCTGAGAAATACACCAAAGCCACTGAGAAAAACTGTAATTGTTGTGTTTTTTAAAATAAACAGCATAAATATATATTAGGACATCAACACTACTTTTGTGCTTTAATCAGAAATTCAGTTGATTAATATAAAAATACACACGGCACGCCCTGCTGTGTCCCATAGAGGTCCTCCTTAAGGTGGCGCTGTAGAGTTTGGGTGTATTTGGAAAGTCCAGTCTATAAACTTACGGGGTTTTTGCAGATCCCTCAGGTCAGACATTTGAGAAGAAAAACAGTAAGAACTATTTATTCCATTCACCTCACTTTTATTTTCTGAGTGATCCAAAATACGGTAAGTAAATATATGCTAAGATCAATATCAAAGGTTAAAAGAACCAAAACCCCATCTTTCCTAAACACCTACAAACAGGTTCTAGCAGCTGTTTTGTGTATATGAAGGCTGTATAAATATGTCAGAGGATCTCAATGTACACCGCCCAAAGCTCTGCAAATATAGACCTGTGTTTGAGGCTTATGGCACTGTTTATTTTAAAGTGTTCTCAGGTCCTGCCCCAGGCCTCAAGGCACTTCTCTGACTTCAAACAGCTGAAGTGAATGGTGCAGGAGGAGCCTGACAGACACTGGCCTAGTGTATTAAAACATGTGTGAGTGTGGAATACTGGTAAAATATGGTAAAGTATGGCTGAAGAGTAAGAATGGGTGTATGTATATGGATATGTTAGAAATACAGACAAAACAGACACAGAGAATGAATTGAAGATTATGATTCAGATTTATTTGTGATGCTGATGTTACACACATTTGGATAAATCTGGAGTTCCAGTCAGCCTAACGATGTGGAAACTGACATGTACAGAAATCAGAACCCTTTTGGAAACATCGCAAAAGAAAAGTGGGTTGTACATGTTTCTGAAGAGCTGCAGCAGAGAGGACACTTATTCCTACGGCACAGGAAAGAGGGGTCATTGGTTTGTTTGTCATATGAATAAGCTCCGCCCTCTCCTGCAGCTCTGTGAGAACATGTATGTCAGGACACATGTGATCGCTAATCCAACAAACATCCAGGCTGACTGACAAGAGAGACTGACTCCCAGTGACTGATGGTGTGACTGACTCTCAAACAGACTCCTGCTGCTGTGCACAAGTGGCTCGGCTGAATAAAGAAGAAGAGGAAGAAGGAGAGGGGCGTGGCCTGAGTGTGGAAGGAGGTTCTGCGTTTTAGTAGCGAGACATTCTCATGCTGCTGGTGCTGTTGCTGCTCATCCTTGAGATTCCTCCACCACCTCCGCCCATGCTCATGCCTCCGCCAAATCCACCGCCACCGCCGCCGCCGCTGCTGCTCATGGAAAAGCCGCCGCCACCCATGCCGCCGCCATATCCCATGCCGCCACCCATGCCGCCGCCAAATCCACCGCCGCCAAATCCACCGCCGCCAAATCCACCACCGCCGCCTCCTCCGCCACCTCCTGAGATAAAAAAATATCAGATCAGACATGTTGGGGATATTCTTTCAACAAACTTATCAATGATTAGTCAGATTATATTTATTTTATGTGTCAGTATGTTGACAAGTACTAACCTGAGCTCTGTACGTGGACCGTGTGCGATGTACCAGTGGCAATTCTGAGAAAGAGAAGAAAAAATGGTTCAGTGAACATATTCACTACACAACATGAACATATTATTAACATTTAGCCGGTTGAACTCCTCACCTGTCCTCCTCTCCTTCCAACAGTTTCCTGTAGGTGGCGATCTCAATGTCTAGGGCAAGTTTCACATTCATGAGTTCCTGGTATTCGCGGACTTGTCTGGCCATGTCCTGCTTGGCTCTCTGCAGGGCGTCCTCCAGATCAGAGATACGGGACTTGGCATCCTTCACTGCCATCTCCCCGCGCTCCTCAGCCTCTGCGATCTGGGCCTCCAGGTTGGAACGCTGAACGCACATGACTGTTAGTTTCATGCATGTATTGTATGTATGTATATTTTTTATTCATGCTGTTAATTATGCTCCTTTGAGTAAAATCAATTGCTAGCTCACCTGTCCCTTGATCGTCTCAATCTCGTTCTGGAGTCGGCTAATCATGCGGTTAATCTCTGCAATCTCGCTCTTGGTGTTGCGGAGGTCCTCACCGTACTGTCCAGCAGAGGTCTGCATCTGTTCAAACTATATAAAAACAACATTTTAAGATGAATGGGGCTCTTTCTAAAGTTACCATACAACGTCATTGGTAGAAAGTGCCTTGCTTGTACCTTAGTCTGATACCAGCTCTCTGCCTCGGCACGGCTCCTGGCAGCGATGTCCTCGTACTGTTTCCTGACATCAGCCACGATGGAATCCATGTCCAAACCACGGCTGTTGTCCATCTCCACGATGACTGAGGTGTCCTTGATCTGTCCTTGGAGCTCAGACAGTTCCTTCAGAGTGAAAAATATACTTTAATGAACATGGAAATTGGTTCAGTCTGTTGATTCTAGATAGTTCAGTCTGGATAACTTACAGCTTCAAAGACTGCTCTGAGGAAGTTGATCTCATCTTGAAGACTGTCAACCTTGGCCTCCAGCTCCACCTTGTTCATGTAGGCGCCATCAACATCCTGCCAACAGAGCAGCATATTAGCCAACGCTCTTTCAAATCCTGCATAGTTTTTTCCCCGTGGCTCTTACCTTCTTGATGAGCACAAAGTCATTCTCCACAGAGGCACGCTTGTTGATTTCATCCTCATATCTGAACCACAAAATGACAAGTCCACAGTCAGATGCGAGCGGTTGAATTAAGTCTGTATGTGAAATGTACTGTGCTTACTTGTTCTTGAAGTCCTCCACCAGGCCTTGCATGTTCTTCAGCTCTCCCTCCAGCTTCATCTTCTCGTTGCCGAGCCCATCCAGCTGTCTGCGCAGGTTAGCAATGTAGGCCTCAAACATGGCGTCGATGTTGGAGCGGGAGGTGGTCTGATCCTGAAGCAGGCTCCATTTGGTCTCCAGCATTTTGTTCTGTTGTTCCAAGAAGCGCACCTGAAGAAGAAGGGAAAAAAAACAGTTGAAATGTCAGATCTAAAAATTCATCACGATAATAATTACAGCTAAATTAAAGGTTTTTGCCTTTGTTTGTGCTTCATACTGTCTTGCATGTGTGTTGACTTTGCCTCATTGCACCAAAAGGGTGTGTACAACTATGTCATTTTTGTTGATCTTTACATTAGAACAATGGCTTTAATAAATAATTGGGCGATTGTAACCGGAGAGTGGGTTTGCGTGCTACACCCCACCCTCTCAACTTGATGCAAGAAGTATTTAGCCTGCGGAAAACTTTCACCAATGAGCCGACGCCTACACAATTTGAAAATACGCCTCCCACTCCAAACTGAGAACTCTGCATTTTAGCTTTTTACTACTTAAGCGCTAATCATCTTTCTATTGAGGCCGTGTGGGCTTTCTCCATTGACTGTGTGCTTCCATGGATGCAGGTGAGAACACGATCCCTCACTGCCACATGTTATTGGATCCACCCCGATTGTGTTTCCACTCTGCACTTTCAATTACAACAAGCAGTAGCAACTCTTCCTGTCTATACACAATGTCTAGTAGATTAGGTGATAACAATGTCATTTGTGCATATGATACACTTTTAATTCTTGTGGTTTACATTAGCTTAGAGAGCCAATCCAAAAAGAGAATTGTGTCTTTAAACTTCTGTCTCATGAAGGCCCCTGAGATAGCCCATCTTACCTTGTCAATGAATGAAGCGAAGCGGTTGTTGAGGCCCTTGATCTGTTCTTTCTCGTGGCTGCGGACCGTCTGGATGTTGGGGTCAATCTCCAGGTTCAGGGGGGCCAGGATGCTCGAGTTGAATTGGACATTGGAGATAGTTGGGACGATGCCTCCACCACCCATACCACCTCCCATCATACCACCGCCGAATCCACCGCCGAATCCGCCGCCTAATCCGCCGCCTAATCCGCCGCCTAATCCGCCTCCACCTCCTCCCATGCTCATGCCAAAGCCTCCGCCACCACCGCCACCAGCAGCTGAGCCCAGTCTCATGGAGGATACGGAGGAGATAGCAGGACCGCTCCTGGAAACAATGGCAGATCGGGAGCTGTAGCCGCCACCGCCGCCGCTGGACATACGCATGCTGCCACCACCACCATACGAGCTGCCACCGCCGCTGGACATACGTATGCTGCCACCACCGCCGCTGGACATACCCAGGCTGCCACCACCACCATACGAGCTGCCACCGCCGAAGCTCTGTTTCACACTCATATTGCTGCTCCTCCTCATGGTTGCAAAGGAAGGGATAGTAGACAGAGAGGGGCTTGGCAGAGCAGTGGAGCGCACTCAGAGGAGAGTCAAGTCCCTCTAAGTGTCATATAGCCGGCGATGGAGATGCTTTATACACCTGAGCTGGGGGTGGTTCCAAAGTCCCGCCTCCCTCCTCACCTGCAGAGGAGCAGGTTGGACCGGTAAACGTGTCACCACAGTAAGGTTACCGCTGCTTGACACACCCAGCTGTGTGCAGGCTGTGGCAGCAGAGCCTGAGGAAAGTTTATAGAAGTGCAAGAGAAGACATTTTCATGCAATTTGCTGCAGGCCATGGTGCACCTGGTCTCACGGTTAAGTAAAATACAACTTATTACACATCTTATGTATGTAGAACGTACTTAAATATCACACAAACATGCAGAGTAATGATTCATGATGAAAGAATTTGCAGATGCCTCAATTTGCCCATGCATGGGTTAAGAGTCCAGAGGGCCGACATCACGGACTGAAAAACTGTCTTGACTGGCATCGGGGTGTTCTGAGACTTAAAATGATCTTTAACAGAGCTGAAGTTGGCTGAATGACAAATGTTTACCATCTCACCAGCTACATTCACTAACAGAAGTAACAATCAAAAACCACGTCAGTACAATATGTATAAATAAAGTCAACGACTGAAATTCAGACGTACGAGTCACAACATGTATTGGCTGAGCTGAAGTTGGATGGATGACACAGTGAACTTGTGTTTTTTTCTCAAAGACTATTGAGGGTTAGCAAGGCAGAGGGCCACACAACATTACAATGAAGGCCGCAATTGGCTTCCAGGCCTGAGTTTGGACATGCCTGGTTTAGAGTAGGCAGACCACACACACAATCATTAAAGTTGGAAAAGTATGACATTTTAGGGACTAAAGCCAAATTGTGTGGGTGTATGTTTAAAGGTGATCATTTGAGTGTTGGAGTTCCCTTCATGACAGCAGTGCGGAGCCTGCAGTGCGCTGGATCTTGTCTGGACCCATCTCCAGCCTCTGCTTGTTCCATTCAACACAGGCTACAGGGCAAAGTAGCACATCCACAAAAAACATGACATTTTCTGTAGCTTTCAGGGGGAAACTTAATGGGGATGTTTTGCAAAATCCCAAAAAATGACTTTAAGATGTGACCCCACCCCTCACTTTTCTCCCAGTTTCTAAAAACAGTCAGTTTTTTTTTCTTTTTTCAGATGCATTAGGGTCTAAAGGACAGCGTTGATGGTCCAGGACATATGACATTCATGAACATTAGTCTCTGTCCCGTATGGACCAATGTGTGTGTTTAAAAAAAAAATCATTGTATGTGTTTTAACTGTTTGATTCTTGGATCTGTTTTTTGCAAATTCAGCAGTTTTTTAAAATCCTCCAAGATGCTGTAAGTGCTGTTGTGATTTAAGGCGATACGAGAATGCACTGAATTGTCTTGAAATCAAACTCAGCCGCTGACCCAAACAAGACCAAACAATCAGTATGAAAAGAACAGATCAAAAATATCATCGTAAAGGAATGTTTAATTTCACTTCACCTTTCCTTCTTCTCACACTCCTTTTGCACTTGTTTTAATTCAAATCTAAGTCTAACAAGTCTGTGGTGGTTTTATGTTGTGAACCGCACTGGATGTTTCTCCGTTGTACACCGAAATAAGTTTTTATAGTGGATTAGCATTCATCTGATCTCACCTTATGATAGGAGGGTGACATTTGGCGTTCCAGTCGGCACTTGCACTGGAATGCTCACAAGCTCATTTCATGTGTGAGAACCAACCTGCAGAGGATTTGACTTGACTACAACTTGGCAGAAGGAACTGCTGAGGCAAGTATATGTAATTAAATCAGTTTGAAGTGAGAGTGAGTGAAATGCCAAAAACAGTTGTCCTGATTTATACAATGAAACCACATGCAAACTCTGAGGTACAGTTGATATAGATAAAAGGATTCCAACATCATTGTTATTGATTTTTCCGTTTAATTCATGCATGTGCAATTCTGCAGAAATACTCCTTGATCTGAAAAACCGCACTTTTATGGTAGTGCTTCATGTTCATTGGACTGCAGCCTTAATGCAACCTCCAAACGATCCATAGCGTGTATATTAGTGATAATAATATAAAAAAATATAAATATTAGTGCATTGGTTCTCTTTGGCACTTTACATGTCATTATTCTTTCAAACACAAACACAGTGGTTGTAAATTACTACTGAAGCAACAGCTGCCCTGGGGCACATTGACACCTTGTATGTGCCATTGGTTTCTCCATCTATCAACCATCAACACATACATCAGACTCATTCTAATGTGGTGAAGTGTCTTGCCTAAGGACATAACCACAATTTGGCACTTCGCAGCCGCCCCACTGTGGCACCGGGTGTTCCTAAAAGTCTCCCATCACAGTATTAACCAGGCCCCACCCTGCTCAGCTTCAGAGGTCTGACTGGATTTGGCTTTTGCAGTCAAGTATGGCCACACTATCAAAATTGAAGAGTACAGTTCCTTTCGAAGTTGAGAAAGTCTCTTTTCTACATCAGTGCTGTTATAGATACTTTATTGATCCCTGTCGGAGAAATGCAGGTGTCCAGGAGCAGCAGAAACACATTCCTCCAAACTAACAAAACACATATAAAGATAATACTAAAAATAAAAACAATAGGGTTAAAGTGCAACAGTCCTTCAGGTCTCAGCAGCAGAGGTGGAGCCGCTCGGTTCAGGCCATTTTCTCTGCTCTGGTCCAAAGTAAAATGCTAATGAATAAAGTCAGCATTCCTGCAGTGGATTTTCACCTGATCCACTTGGTTCAGACCATGAATCCTCTCTGCTCTGGTCTGGACCAGTGTAAAACCATGAATCCTCTCGGCTCTGGTCTGGACCAGTGTAAAACCATGAATCCTCTCTGCTCTGGTCTGGACCAGTGTAAAACCATGAATCCTCTCTGCTCTGGTCTGGACCAGTGTAAAACCATGAACACTGAACTGCAGCAACATCTCAGGCAGAAAAACCTCGAAATATAACAATAGTGAAACACAAAACAACTGTTTCAGACACACTTAGGACTCGCTGCTGTTTCCAGATCATTCAAAAGTAAAGTGATGAATGCAGATGTGATAATGGACTGGGACAATGAAAAAGTGGAACGGAAACAGAAGAGCAAAAATTCAAAGGATGGAAAACTGATGCGATTGGAATCACGGAGCAGAGTATCAACAAAATCAGCACATTATCTTATTTGCAAGATAACAATAGTCTGATATTGTATTATCAAAGGTGGAGGGGAGGGTTTCAGAGTCTGCTGGCAGCCTGGGACTAGGCACTGCTTTTACAGATAACTTGGTATAAACAAAAACTTCCATCCATCCATCCATCCATTTTCTTCCCTTTAATCCATTTCTGGGTCAGGGGGGTGGCAGTCAGAGATGCCACCCAAGTCTCATAGCACCAGCCCCTCACTGATCCTCTGCAGGTGGTGAGTCCACAGGAGGACGGCTGCTCTCAGAGTGTGAGCATAGCCTTGATCTTTCAGTGGGGGCTTTGGGCAAAGTGGGGTTAAGTGTCTTGCCCAAGGACACAACGATAGCAGTCATCAGTGGGAGTCTGATGACTGAACAAAAACTTACTTTACTAAAATAATAAATGTGTAAATGTATATATGCCATATGAAATGCATCTCACTGGTAGGTTGGAGAAAACAACCAAAAAATCTCATATTGAATAAACCAAAGTCTCTGATCATTGATGGCGATGACAAAGCTGTGCGCAATTGTGACAACACGAAGGATGAGGCGTTTGGGCCTTTTCTAGTTATAATTACAAAACCATTAAGATTGTGTTTGACAAGAATGGCCCTTTCTGTTTAGTGGATTATTTCAATGTCTGAATATTATCAATTCTCACTCAAAAGACTGCAGCTCAGTCGTTCACCAACATCAGCTAATGTCATTGTAAAGCTGTTCACTGCAGATCCACTCACATAATGGTGTTAACGGCGTCTAACTGGAGGTGACTGATTTATGGTCACAGTTCTCCTCCCAGAGCATTGGGCTTGGTCTCCCAGAGCCACCTCTGTCTTTGGGGCCAAGCACCGCTGGCTAAAGCCACACCTCACAAACAGATAAACTCTCTTCTCAGTGTCTTCTTTCACGATAACCCAGCACTTAAACTCTTTACCTGTTCCTGAAAAGTTTGTCTCTAGAGTTGCATTCTTTATCTCTCCCCTTTGCCTCTCTGTCCTCAATACTTTTGGTGTTCAGTGTTTGAATCATGCCCCCTGACAGCACACGCCCAAATATTGAGATTGAGAACAGCAGAATCCCACTAAAAATGTTGGCAAAGATGAAATGAGATCATGTGAGACTACGTAATTCTCATTTTAAGAAAGGGAGAGGTTAGTCAGAGAGCCAAAATCCTCGGAATTACTTTAAAACGCACTACATCTCCTTTTAGCCACTGAGACACAACTTTTAATCTCTATGACATTTACAGCTGTGCTTGAGTGAGATACAGAAGATCTTGGAGGATGGTGCTCCACATGTGTCCAACAAAGTGCCAACAAAGTGCCAATGCACACCCACTGAGTGTGATGGACCGATGGCTGTTGCAGACCAGCAACAGAGTGTGCACACGTCGTTTCCAGTTTTCCAAATACAAACTTCTTGTTTAGTGTCATTGCAAAATTCCCGTGAATCCATATTTTCTAACAGTAATGTCTATCGGGGGTAGAAACCTTATGATGCAGTGTGTTCACAGTTTATTCTATGTTAATAATCTTCCGTGTTTTTATGTTAATATGTATTGTTTTGATTGATTGAGGCTGTAACTAATCTAATTTATCTTCAAGATTATTACATTTATCTACTGTTTGTCTCTGCACATATGCACCAATTGTATCAGAAATAAAATGAGAAGGGAAGATGTGAAAATGACAAAGAACGTTTAAACCTAAGGGCCGAACGATTGCTTTGTGTCTGCTGCCGTCACGCTGGATCTGGAAACAAACTTCACGCTCATGTCAGTCGGATTGTCATCATCACCATCCTTGTTCTGTGATTGGTCCCCAAATCCATGCGGACATTTAAGCAAGAGTTTCCATGTTGTTGTAGAGCCCATTATTTGGGCAGGTCTGCCAGCATCATGCAGCACTGACGCTCGCCACAGGTACTGTTCCGTAATAGACTGGACCATATTAGACAAGGGCGTAGATTGTGGTCATATCTCAGAAATCTCCTGCTAACACATACTGAATCCTTGAATCCAGTCCTGGACGTGGACATCCAATAAAGAGGAAATTCCATATTCCACCGATCAATTCAGAACGAGAATTCAGAATAAGCTACGTTTGTGTGAAAGTGTGGATTCAAAGAAAATCTCTGACTTTCCTTGCAGCCCATGAGAATCTAAGGCCCAGTTTAGACGGAGACGCTGCTGCAGTAAAACGCTATAGTTGAATGTCGGTGGCTACCCCCGGTCATACGGAGACTGTGTTCCAGGTGAAAACGTAAGAGTTAAGATCCAGCCTCAGAGTGGGGCAGCTCAGATACGGTGCTCTTTCACACGCGTCAGGGCTCACGTGTGTTGTGTTGTAAAGTTCCTCTGCCCCCTACTGGCCAGGCGCTAGACCTACATTGTTTTTCATGCACGCTGTGAAATTTGCATAAGCAGCCTGGTCGTTTCTGTTATTAGCTTGGCAACGGGGCAGCTTAGGCCCTGTATAAACTGGGCCTAAGCTGCAATGGTCCATACTGCAGTCATTATCTGTGTTTATGCTAGCACACAGGCTGTAAAACAGCTGCAGTACATTCAAAATGCAGCAGCTCGAGTCCTGACTAGAACCAGGAAGTACAACCACATTAGTCCTGACTAGAACCAGGAAGTACGACCTCATTAGTCCTGACTAGAACCAGGAAGTACGACCTCATTAGTCCAGTCCTCAGGTCTCTGCACTGGCTTCCTGTGGCTCAGAGAATAGACTTTAAAACAGCTCTGCTTGTTACAAGTCTCTCCATGGCCTCGCACCAAAATATATTAGTGACATGTTAGTCCCATATGAACCAGCCCGGACTCTGAGGAGCACAGGGACTGGACTCCTGTTAGTGCCCAGAGTCAGGACTAAACATGGGGAGGCTGCTTTTCTAAAATCTAGAACAATCTTCCTGAAGATGTGAGACAGGCCTCCTCTCTGACAATGTTTAAAACCAGGTTAAAGACAGTTCTGTTTAGCTGTGCATACAACTGAGGGATTTTATATTTTCATCTTTCTTTTTAATGTTCTGTGATTATTTATGATTTTAATGCTTTCTTGTTTTGTTCAGCACTTTGAATTGCCTTGTGTATGAATTGTGCTATACAAATAAACTTGCCTTGCCACACAGACAGTATAATACATCCATGAAAAGGACACACACCTGTCGTTGTGTGTGGAACATCGCTGTGGACCATTTGAAATCAATATCATCAGTGTTCCTTTGATCTTTTGGTTAAATTCTGTTCTTTTGTGTCCTGGACTTGTGTATGTGCATGTGTGTCTTTGTTGTGTTCAAAATACTAACAATAATAATAATAAATGAACACAGAAAAAACACAGTGAAGTGCAGAAATATGCATAAAAAATGACAAAATATTGAAACAAGAGGAGAAGCCTATGGTCTAATCTATGGCCTGTTCCTGCTCTGCTCTGTTGCCATGACTACATCAAGATGCAATAAAAAGTAGGTAAGTAGTCATTATTTTAGAAAGCGCATTTTTACCAAGCCCCGGCGATCCAAGATGGCGGCGTATTCAAATGAATGGTTTGTGCTCAGTGGCGCTGACAGATTAGCGGAACTCTGGGCAACGTCTGGTCCTCCTGGTTCTTGGTCAGTTGACGAGCTCCCATGATGCTTTGTGCCTAATACGCGTTTGTGTGAATTTCATGCACGTGCACAGAAGGGCTCGGCCGCGAATTGACCAATCAGAGCTGATCAGAGCAGAGCTAGAGCGGGAAGGAAATGAGCAGAGTTTGTGGCAGTAAAGTGTGGACTTAAAGAAAACCGAAAGATTTAAGAAAAAAAGTTCATAAAATCCGACCTTTATGAAAGCTGTAGGTTCTCTGTCAGGTTCTCTGTCAGGTTCTCTGTCAGGTTCTCTGTCAGCTGAGGACGAGCTGTTTTAGTTTACATTGAGTTCTATGGGGAACATTTCCGGGTAGCTCGCGTGCAGACTAAATCCGCGAGCCCGTGTGTCCTTCAGCTCTAAGCTAGCAATACCCTATCCAGTTATTATAATAGATCCATGATTTTTACAGACAATGGTCAGATGTTTCTGGTATTTTTCCATTCTCTCCACACGGTGATGACACTGGACCATCAGAACCTTCGACCAACACCATCCACTCGATACATTCAGACCTATTGCATGTTCTTAGTGGTATGGGAAACTGTAGCACCCGGAGGAAACCTATGCAGACACGTAGGTATTGTGTATTGTAACAATCCTAAAGGCGTCTGGGCTGCATTCTGTGATCTCTAAAAGACGCACAAAGAGTAACTTGAACTCTCTGTGGTCATGTTGTGGTTGTTGTGACGAACAAAATACATTATACAAGATTGGAGACACAATTCTAAATTAAATTGACATTCCCACAATGTTCTTTTTCTTATAATTGAAGGTGTGTGGATTTCTTTCATTGATAACCTTGATCCAGAAATCTGATCCACTATAAATGTCTGAGCCACACCTCACAACGCCCAGAGCACCCGAGAGTAGACACGCTGCGACAAGACAGCTGCTGACATTAACCCTTCTGCAAAACCTTTCTTTTTATTGGACATAAAATCAGAGTTGTTTCGTTCTTGAAGAATTATGCTGCAGCTCTGCCCCAACCTGCAGAAACAGTCCTCGCCCACAGGCTCCAAAAGGGAACAGGCTGTCATTCTCCAAAGCAAAGGGGATGGTGAGTGGAGCAGCTTGATAAACCGAATCTACATCAAAATTCTTTCATTTTATATTTTCACATTTGGAACATAGGTCGTTTCCAGTTTTCCAAATACTGCACACGTCGTTTCCAGTTTTCCAAATACAAACTTCTTGTTTAGTGTCATTGCAAAATTCCCGTGAATCCATATTTTCTAACAGTAATGTCTATCGGGGGTAGAAACCTTATGATGCAGTGTGTTCACAGTTTATTCTATGTTAATAATCTTCCGTGTTTTTATGTTAATATGTATTGTTTTGATTGATTGAGGCTGTAACTAATCTAATTTATCTTCAAGATTATTACATTTATCTACTGTTTGTCTCTGCACATATGCACCAATTGTATCAGAAATAAAATGAGTATTCTCCAGATTTAGCTTCACGGCCTAAATCTCAAGATCAGAGTGAGTTCTGATCAAAATTACAACAACAGGGCAAGGGAGAAGTTCTACAGACATTAATTCATTCATTCTCCATGTATTAGTCCATTTCTGGATCGGGGTGTGGCAATGAGAGCTGCACCCAATGCTCACAGCACCAGTCCCTCTGATCCTCTGCAGGTTGTGGGTCTATGGGAAGATGGCTGCTCCGTCAACGGTGACAAAGCCTTGGTCTTTCAGCGGGCACTTCGGGCAAAGTGGGGTTAAGTGTCTTGCCCAAGGACACAACGACAGAAGGCATGAGAGGGTCCTTTTTCAAGAACAGAGAGATTTGGATTTAATGTGTTACTCAAAGTGTCTCTTGTTGACCATATCAAATAGAATAAACTCCATATTTAAGTGGGGTAAGAACAATTGTGAGGACTCCAGGACCCGGAGCCAAAATTCACCTGAAATTGATAACAAATTCTGATTATATGAATGCTATTAAACCAGCACTTAGCCTTTCAGTCAATCTGGGTGTCATGGTCTAGGTTTATTGCCTGTTTTTTTTTGTAATTTTTTACTTCCTGTATCTTTAGTTGTAGTTCCTGTTTCCTGTTTACCTGTCCCGCCCTCATGTGTCTCACCTGTGTCTCGTTAGTCTTCTGTATTTAAAGCTGCACTAACTGACTTTACTTTTGTATTCATTACGAAAATGCAATCCATGTCCATGTAGTGCATTGGGATATTCGTCCTTTTGAAGAAAAAGTAGCGCAGGTTCGTGCTGAAGTGTCATTTCATTTTAGATCGAGTTTTGGTGAAACAAGGAAGAGAATGTGTTTCAGGACCAGATTGTGACCAATCACAGCGGACCACTGACCCCCACTTTCTTGAGAAAAGCTACAGGTCTGTGGTTAGCACAGACAGCTCTGATTGGTCAAAGCGCAGCCGAGCCCCTCTGTGCACTTGCATGAGAGCCACAGACGCGTATTTGGCGCAAAGCATCATGGGAGCTCGTCCACAGAGCAGAACCGAGAGGACCAGACGATGCCCAAATATGGGCGAGTTCTGCTAATCTCTCCGTCCCCGTGTCTGTCCCATGCTCTACTGAACACAAGCCATTGTTGTGAATAGGACGCCATCTTGGATAACTGGGCCTTGCGTCCCACCCACAAGCACACACTCATTCACTCTGAACAATTGTACATGTTGTGAGCTGGAGCAACCGGAGGAAACCGGAGAAGACAGGGGGAGACCAGAAAACTCACACAGAAAAGTCCATCTGGAATAGAGCCCTGGACCTTCTTGTGATGCACAAGCACTAACCGCAGCGCCACCGTTTGATTATTCCTTAGAAAGATCACTTCTAAGATAATGTTTGCTTTAATTTACATTAAACATTCATTAAGAAAGAAATACATACAGCGTCAGGCCAAGACAGAACCTGCGGCATTTGTTACATAACAGAGTAAGAAGCGGCTTCTGACAGCACTCAGATGTCAAGATAAAGTTCATGCTCGTTATGTGCATTTTTACACAAGGAGAGGTCTGATGTTGAGGGATTGGGGCGATACAAACCCGCTGACTGCAGGGGTTCATGTCCCGTATGGAGCAGCTGTCCTCCAGCTTCCACAGGTCACATGGAGGTGTATCCTCCCAATAACTGCAGACTCTCATGTGAACATTAATTACAATATTTTGTTTTGACTTTTGGAGTCTTGGTTTTGTGACACTGAGCTTGGCCGTTTCCATCCATTTGTGGTTCATGTTTATTCTTTTGTGTTTACTTTTGAATGCTCTGGAAACGGCTGCAAGACCTAAGCCGCTCTGAAACAATTGTTGTTTTGTGTTTTACAACATTTTATTTTTCTAGACCAGACCAGAGCAGAGAGGATTCATGGTCCGAACCAAGAGGATCAGGTACAAATCCACTGGAGGAATGCTAACTTTATGAAAAATAATGAAGCATTTAGCATTTTACTTTGGACCAGAGCAGAGAAAATGTTCTGAACCAAGCGGCTCCACCTCTGCTGCTGTGACCTGAAGGACTGTTGTATTTTACTACTATTGTTTGCAACTTTTAGAATGATCTATTTATTTGTTTGGTTTGCTTGGATGGATTTGTTTTTTCTACTACTGGACACCTGCATTTCTCCTACGAGGATCAATAAAGTATCTATCTATCTTTCTGAATATTAGATCTAAAAAGTCCTGTCACTATGAATGAAGGAAGTCATCTTTGCGCTGGGAGTAATCACTTGTTTGGGAACCATCTGCAACGCCTCACTGTACAACATTTCAGAGGCTAAGCAGGGCACATGGCTTGAGTAGTACCGTGATGGGAGACCTCTGGGAACACCGGGTGGAATGGCTGTGGCTGTAAAGTGCTCTTAGGCAAGACACTTTCCCCACATTGTCTAGTTTGAGCCTAAGCAGTAATTTACACTGCGTATGGTGTGAGTGAATAAAACCCTGTGAAGCCTTTTTTGGAGTCTTCAAAATTGTAAGTAATGTTAGAAATGTTTATTTACGTAGTGCATTTGACAGACCAAGGTTACCCAAAGAGCTTTACAATTGTTCAGAGCGCAGAGTTTTCCATTCTCTCCACACACGGTGATGACAGAGTCCAGAACACACTGGACCATCAAAACCTCCACCAACACCATCCATTCACTCTCTCATTGGATTCCTATTGTGCATGTTTTTAGTGGTAGGGGAAACTGGACCACCCAGAGGGAACCTCCGCAGACATGGGGAGAACATGCAAACTCCACTCAGACTGGGATTGATACAAACACTGAAAAAAAATATTCATGCAAGATATGCTCTGGTTTTGCTTCCATTTTTCCATGGTTTCAAAAAAATAAAATCTGTATTATGCTATTATGTTTCATGTTGCACAGCTTTAATTAAATCAGTTTTTTGGGGGGTGTTAGAAAACGAATGTGGTGAGACCAGTGGGGGCGGGTCCCGGCTCAAAAGTGGCCAAAATGACGTGCGCTGACATTCTGCAATACCACCCCGGGCCGATGGGGGTGGACCCGGAATAAGAATTAGCCAATGCTAACATATAGCATTGGCAGACCTCTCAAAAACGTCTTTACAGGATGGACCAAAAGTTGGCTCTTGGCCCAAAGCTCCGTTCCACATGTGTGTCAATGAATCAGAATCAGAATCAGAATCAGAATCATTTTTATTGCCACGTAAGTAACAGGAGGTCACAGACTAGGAAATTGCTTTGGCTCAGTGCAACAGTCAAAAAGAGATAATAAAAATAAGAATAAAAAAACACTGCTAAAGAATAAATTTAAATTTAAAATAGAGTTACAGTTACTATTTACAATATACAAGTGCACATGGTGCACTGGGGCGACAGTAGCTCAGTTGGTAGAGCATTGGCCTTAAGCCCAGAAGGTTGTGGGTTCAATTCCCACCTCTGCACCTTCTCCACCGACTCCCACTGATGACTGCTGTCGTTGTGTCCTTGGGCAAGACACTTAACCCCACTTTGCCCAAAAAGCCCCCACTGAAAGATCAAGGCTATGCTCACAGTCAGAGAGCAGCCGTCCTCCTGTGGACTCACCACCTGCAGAGGGTCAGTGAGGGGCTGGTGCTATGTGACTTGGGTGGCATCTCTGACTGTCACCCCCCTGACCCAGAAATGGATTAAAGGGTAGAAAATGGATGGATGGAAGTGCACATGGTGCACACAATGTAAGGCTGAGGGGGGTGGATTTTTTTAGACCACTCTAGTTTACTTGCTGTGAATTGCTTAAGGCACTCGTTTCAATAAATGCATCTGCGCCGGCTGACGCATGCGCAGATGCATTTTTTTACAATTTTCTTGTGGGCGGGACCATTTTGGATTGCTCCAGTGGAGCACATTTTTTGGCCCATTAGTTAGAACTGCGGAGATAGGCATGACTCTGTCCATTAATATATACAGTCTATGGGTGAGACCAACTGAACGGCATCTGCAGTTCCTGAATGTTAGCAGGGGCCGAGCTTGGAGCATTCCGACGGCGATGTGAGGATGTGGAAAAAGTTTAGAAAATGATGTAGGAATTGTTAGGATTTAGCAGACAGAGACGGATCGTGGTGTGCCAAACTCTGGAAGTTTATTTAAGTTTCTCTCAAGTTCCACTGGTTTACTCTGTTTCTTTCTCCCAGACAGAATAAAGGCAGTACACAGTTTATATAGTCATTGTCACGTCACACATGGAAAGACATACGTGTCACAAAGAGACAGTCACATCATAGTCATAACATGGAGTCCTTGTAGAGTCCTTGTACAGTCCTGCACGTAGGCCATATTGCTATCTAATACTAACACCCTCCCCTTTGATCACATAATCACATGTGATCATTCAATTTGATCAATCAATAAAGTGGAAAAAGAAAAAAAAAATCCAAAAAAAAAAAAAACTTTAAAAAATTATTAAAAAACAAAGAAAATGTATGCATTACTCATAATCATCAAATCAATATCAGTGGATTTTATCCTCTATCCTGGGAAAAAACAAAACAAACAAAAATAAAGTAAATAAACAAACAAAAAACAAATCAAAAATAAAAACAAACAAACACTATTGGACACACAAGAACTCAGCAGATTCAGTCAAAACACAGACAAAAACGAGCTGAGTCTCAAATTTGAAGCTAATTTCACTTTTATTACTCTATACTTTTATTCTAATGCTAATTGTTTACACTACACTTCACTTATTTCACTGTATTATTTTCACTTTTCAATCTTAGACTGTGTACTTTACTTTTACTATTCACTATAGTTTAAAACTATTCTAATCTATTCACATAAATCTCTCTGTTTTGTGGTTTACACTCTAATTATCAGTGGCATATTATTAGTGGGATTTTGCTCCATGTCTATTCTCATTCTCAGGAATAAAACTGTGAACACAGTAAGGCAAATGGTCAACATTTACACTTCTATAGTGGTCAGTGATTTATTACTTTTTATTATCTAAAGATATTATTGTCAGGCAGTTTGGGATGAATGTACATCATTAATCAAATTAGTATTATCCTTACAAGAGCTAATCTATTTGAGCAGGTTTGGGGTCGGGGTCAGTTATTCTACAATGGTGTTTGATTCTCTAATCTGTTCTGATGAATCGACAGTGGGCTATACCCAAATGCATCAAAATGCTTTTGAATCTCTGTTGGTTGTAATCTATCTCATTGATCTAGGCATTAATCTAGGCTACACTCATATGAACTTTTTGTATTGTCAACATTCACTCATGTTTGAACACAAGTGAATTTGGCAAGTATCTAATAAAACTGTACATAAACTGTAATTAACTTTATCTACTTTTGAAGTAAAGGTTTGTGGAATGGTCCCTTTACCATTTGATATTAGCACTGGCTAAGAATATTCTCTATTTTTGAAAGCATCTATGGTTGATGCATTTATCTATCTCTATTTTTACACTATTGTGACTCCAAAGTTTGGCTGCAGTTTGAGCAAAGGCATATTCCTAATTTGTGACTTCTGTCACTTTTAATGGCTGTAACATAACTCTGATTCTAATATTATAGCTGATCTATCAAAAGGATAACATTGTATGGTACTATTTTAACTCTTACGTGGAAATATGTTTATGAACAACAAAGGAAGGACAAGTCTACTTTTTTACTACTATTTAACATCTACTAAAACGCTACAATACTCATACTTTATCATTTTCAAAGTTTTTGTCTGTCAGATGTCTGAATACTTAACATGTATATTGCATTTGGTCACAGTTGTGGTTCTGGTTGTAGCAATAGCATCGGCAATAGACGTTTCATTGGCTGGTTCTTGTTCTGCAAATGGCTGTGTCCAATAGATCATCAGATGTCCAGAAGCTAGGGACAAACAAAAACAAAAGAAGAATCATGAGTATCTCTCTCATTTAGCACTCATCAATGTATGATTTCAATAATATAAACATCACTCCCCAGTTTTTTCTCTCAGGTCCTCAGATCCTCAGGTCCCCTGAGGGTGAGTCTCAGTCATCATCAGGTCAGGCCATAGAGAGATGTCATCTTGGTCATCAGAAGGGTCCAAGCCATGGTTTTGGTTCTGGTCTCCAGATGCACATCAGGATCTCCAGATACAGTCTTTTCACTTGAAGCACATCAGGTCATTTGCGACGCACTTCTGGTCAATGGTGCAGTGTCTCAGTTCCTGTACACAGCTTGTTATGCAATAGTTACTCTCTATGGTTAGTCACTTTGATTCTAACTTTAACACAATTTCTATTCATGCTGTTGCTAATGTCCCTTAGACAAAAGCAAGCGCAATGATTCAGTTTACTTCTCTAATTTGTGTTTTTATCAGATCTAATTCTCATCAATGTAATTACTTCACACAGTACAAAATCAACAAATCAAAAGTGTCAGGACAGACGTCAATTAGTCCATGACAATATAGAATTCAAATGAACATTTCTGGTCTCAAAAAATACTGATTCAACTAAAGATTCAAGTGATAGACAATTAAAAATATGTGTTTACATTGGAGTAAACTTTTAAAATGCTTTTTTCTCATGTTCTACTTTTTCATGTATCTATATGTAAATGTGAATGTGTGAATGTATGTGTGTATGTGTGTGTGTGTGTGTGTATGTGAATTTTGGGGTTGTGTCTCCAGACTCCTCGAACCACCTGTAGGTGTCAAAGGTCACACTGCGGTGATGCAAACCAACTGGACACACTTTCAACTGCCTCTAGGTCTCTCCCTGACGCTCCACCCATCACTGCCTCCAGACACCTCCACTTTCATGGCCCCGGTCTCACTCCCACTTACTTCTGTAGTGGGGGGAGGGGCAAGGAGGTGGCATTTCCCTTTGCTCTTTGATCTGTGACCTGTGGCTGGGTGGGCTTTGGTGTCCAGTGTCCAGCAGTGACCTCTCGTACAGTGAGGCAGAGTCTGAAAAACAATCCTTGAGACGGCCAATTTAAAAAAACAATAGATATCAGTATGCGAATGAGATTGTTTTTCTCCCTAAAGTCAAAACAATTTTGGAGCGCTCTGGGTTTTCCCACATGCGCTATGTAAATAAAAGATTACTTATTATCTTACTAATGATGACATTTTTAACACCAGAAACTCTTAATATAAAAAACAAGACTCAAATCTCTTAAACCTTCAAACTTTGAAATATGTATTATGTACTTTTGTACTGTGTTTAATTATCTATGCATTTATCTCAGCATATATTTTACTAATTTAAAATAATTGCAGCATTTTTCAAATGAAGTCAGTATGAATTGGAGCACATTTTAGACCAGGCTCCTGTGCTGCGTGCATCTGCAGCAGGAGGAAGGTCAGGTGCATAGTCAAAACAAAAACGTCACCGCTTGCAATGGGTGAATTGGGTAGTTTAACTTAATAATATAATACTTTTACAGCCTAATTCCCTCTTTCTTTTTAGACAAAGTCTATAATCAATAAGTAAGGGATAATGTATAGCCTACAGGTCATTATCGGAAAATAAGTACCGACAGGGCGAAGCGGACCCCGACGCGCAGCGGAGGGGTCTGCTTCCGCCCTGAAGGTACTTATTTTCCGATAATGACCTGTAGGCTATACATTATCCCGCTTATTATACTGCTTTGTACCAACTTAACACACAAAATAAACTTCAGATCACTTTTATGAATGCCAAAAGTTTATTTAATGACAACAAATAAAGTAGTCCCAAAAAGTTTTCCCGTTGCTCGGCAACCGCGGGCAACAGTTAGGCTGGCAAGTTCCAAATTAGAACTCTCTGGAACTGCATGAAAACTGAACAAAGAATTCTGAACATCAGCGGTGAGTGACCCATACATAAACCTAACCTAAATCCATAATTCGATCCTCTGCAAATGTGTCCGAAAATGTGCCGGTATCTTAAAATGTGCCGGTATCTACTTCCGGGTTTTTCGGGATCGCCTTTTCTCGCATTACATCAGTGTTTTTGTCATGAAAACGTAAACGGAAAATTCTGAAAACTTCCGTGCACTTGTATTAAGACTGGATATGTATAAATTACTCCCCGATTAACATTTCATTGCGTTGATTGATTGGCATTTGCGTTTATTGAGCGGCCAGAACTACTTCCGGGGTTTTCACGATCGCTTTTTGACGCAGAGAAATAGTATTTTTGTCTTGAAGACAAGACCAGAAAATTCTGAAAATTTCCGTGCACGTGTGTGAAGAATGTATATGTATAAGTATTCTCCGATTAACATTTAAGTGTGTTGATTGAGCGTGGCTAGCTCCAGAGTGGCCGGAACTACTTGCGGAGTTATCCACGCATTTGAAAGACAAGCAGAGAGTGCGTTGCCATGGGCAGCGGTCATTATTGTTTTGAGAGGTCCGTTATAGAAAATAATGACCGGTAGAACGTTTTGAAATTACATTCAAATCAATGGAGCATTCTACTGCTGCTGTGAGGAGCCGTATAATAATCACTTTTAACACAGATTCTAATTTAAATGTTTGAAAAACGGCTTTTGTAACTAAAATAAAAAATACATGAAAAAATTCTCACAAACAGCTATGAAATATATCAGAGATGCAATAATGGACTCACAAAATAAGCAGCATATTTAAAAAGAAAAGCAAAGCTTTAGCACTAATATTTGGGTTTCAAAAAACATAATATTCAAAACGTATTCACTAACGGTGTTTAAAAACGTTTAACTGTGTCTAACACAATGTTCAAATGGCAAATTTCGCAAATTTAACGGAATAACAACTATGAAAAGCGAAAAATCCTAAAAGCAGTAGCTTTGCTCTGATTCAGAGCCAGAGCAGCGAAGGAGGGGGCCGTTTCCCTGACAACGGCAGCAGATAGAGATGTGCACACACAGGCAAAAAGATACAGAAGAATAACTTTCAAGATTACTTTGTTAAGTAAGGGATAATGTATAGCCTACAGGTCATTATCGGAAAATAAGTACCGACAGGGCGAAGCGGACCCCGACGCGCAGCGGAGGGGTCTGCTTCCGCCCTGAAGGTACTTATTTTCCGATAATGACCTGTAGGCTATACATTATCCCGCTTATTATACTGCTTTGTACCAACTTAACACACAAAATAAACTTCAGATCACTTTTATGAATGCCAAAAGTTTATTTAATGACAACAAATAAAGTAGTCCCAAAAAGTTTTCCCGTTGCTCGGCAACCGCGGGCAACAGTTAGGCTGGCAACTTCCAAATTAGAACTCTCTGGAACTGCATGAAAACTGAACAAAGAATTCTGAACATCAGCGGTGAGTGACCCATACATAAACCTAACCTAAATCCATAATTCGATCCTCTGCAAATGTGTCCGAAAATGTGCCGGTATCTTAAAATGTGCCGGTATCTACTTCCGGGTTTTTCGGGATCGCCTTTTCTCGCATTACATCAGTGTTTTTGTCATGAAAACGTAAACGGAAAATTCTGAAAACTTCCGTGCACTTGTATTAAGACTGGATATGTATAAATTACTCCCCGATTAACATTTCATTGCGTTGATTGATTGGCATTTGCGTTTATTGAGCGGCCAGAACTACTTCCGGGTTTTTCACGATCGCTTTTTGACGCAGAGAAATAGTATTTTTGTCATGAAGACAAGACCAGAAAATTCTGAAAATTTCCGTGCACGTGTGTGAAGAATGTATATGTATAAGTATTCTCCGATTATCATTTAAGTGTGTTGATTGAGCGTGGCTAGCTCCGGAGTGGCCGGAACTACTTGCGGAGTTATCCACGCATTTGAAAGACAAGCAGAGAGTGCGTTGCCATGGGCAGCGGTCATTATTGTTTTGAGAGGTCCGTTATAGAAAATAATGACCGGTAGAACGTTTTGAAATTACATTCAAATCAATGGAGCATTCTACTGCTGCTGTGAGGAGCCGTATAATAAGCGAATATAACTTATGTTGTTCTTTATACTTTTGTCATCCAAGTCTAGAAGTGATCACTTTCCACACTTGTAACAAAAGGCACTCTTGTCTTTAACGTTTACGCTTCTATTTTATTGAGGTAGCAAACTAATTTAAACTCAAAATCTCTTTCTAAAAAACAAAAAACAACTGTTGGATACAACCCTCTCATAGCTCAACTGTAGATATAACTTGGCAAAAAATGTAAATAACTCACGAAAGCTCTCATAGCTCAACTTTAGATAAAACTCTGCATTCTCCGGTGAACTCTGTTCACGCCAAAAAACAAAAACTCCCTTTTTCTGTATGTAATTTAAACCGTGATCACTGAAATATTGTTGCTTCTTTACTTTTGTCATTTATCAGCCTGAAATTCGTCAATTTCAACGCTTTTGTAACAAAGGCCTCTTTAACACATTTCCCTTTTTATTGCTTTTCTGTTTACACCATGGTTTCTCTCAAAGGGACTTTAACCCTGAAGCTTCTTCTCAAAGGGACTTTAACCCCGAGGCTTTTCTCAAAGGGACTTTAACCCCGAGACTTTCTCAAAGGGACTTTAACCCCGAGGCTCAAAGGGACTTTAACCCCGAGACTTTCTCAAAGGGACTTTAACCCTGAGGCTCAAAGGGACTTTAACCCCGAGACTTCTTCTCAAATACAATTTAGAGAGTTTGACAGACGCCAAAAACAGACCAAAATTTAGCTAATATCCAATTATGCAGACTTTACATATAAAAAGGTGTCTGCTTACCTTATTCTTGTCAAACCGGTTCCAAGGACTGTCCGAGAGGTCTGCCAACCTCTTTTCCGCGTCGGAATATTCAATTTAAAAAACAAAAGTGACAGAAGCGACAAGAAGCATCCAGGAACAGCTCTTCCAGCCTGCTGGAATCTCCGCTCCCAGACACAGCATGCCGATCTCTCACGCAGAGGAAAAGAAACAGAGCAAACTCCCCCAAAACAATCCAGAGAATGGCGCACACTGAGCCGCGCATTCTCCACCAAATCTGTTAGGATTTAGCAGACAGAGACGGATCGTGGTGTGCCAAACTCTGGAAGTTTATTTAAGTTTCTCTCAAGTTCTACTGGTTTACTCTGTTTCTTTCTCCCAGACAGAATAAAGGCAGTACACAGTTTATATAGTCATTGTCACGTCACACATCGAAAGACATACGTGTCACAAAGAGACAGTCACATCATAGTCATAACATGGAGTCCTTGTAGAGTCCTTGTACAGTCCTGCACGTAGGCCATATTGCTATCTAATACTAACAGAATGAATCAAAGTATAAACTCACATTTATGTATTGTTTTGGGGCCCCAATGGTATCAGTCATGTGTCTAGGACTTTATTTTCGCAACCAGGTGTGTCTGGAATTCATGTCGGATGAAGGGCCTCAGTCCAAAACGCTACTACAAGGTCTGTAAATAAAAAACACTTATTGGAAGTGTCAGGAATGAACCAGACAGAGACGGATCGTGGTGCGCCAAACTCTAGAAGTTTATTTAAGTTTCTCTCAAGTTCCAGTGGTTTCCGTTGTTTCTTTCTCTCAGACAGAATAAAGGCAGTACACAGTTTATATAGTCATTGTCTCGTACGTGTCACACAGAGACAGAGTAAATCATAGTCATACCATAGATGCACCATCAGAGTCCCTGTAGAGTCTTGTGCTTGTCCTGCACGTAGGCCAAGTACTGTAGCTTTCTAATCCTCACAGAAGCAACATAGCTGTGCGGATTTCTTTCACATTTTCCACTTTTTTAATCCGACACGCTAGTCCAGACTGCAGGGAAGTGTGGCCTTATTTGAAACCTCCTTGTTTGGGGCCCCGCCTAAAAGCCAATGCAGCTTCCTGGGAGTTCCCTTTTACAAAGCACTTATAAACCTTAGGAAATCTGATGTGTTTGACTTGTTGAAGTTTTATAAATGAAGAGAATCAAAAGAATTGAATTGAATGGAGTTGCAACATCATTACTGAACTCTGGCAATGATTCCTGAGTCAATATTTTTGGACTGAAGGATTGCGAAACAGCTGTTATGACTAAATATTACTGGGGGAAAAATGCATGCATACGAGTTTGTGTACACTATGTCATGGGTAAAACACAAACTCTAACCGGTAAAATACATTTTCATGAAGAAAAGAGGATTTCACAATGCCATATATCTCATAATTCTTCTCGACTCCTCCTTCCCCTGCAGCCATTGGCATCGGCCCCTGAACACATTCCCTTGAACTGTACACATGAATATTAAAGACTTCAAAACGACAACAAACTAAGGCGCATTGATTTCATCCATGACAGCTCTCGCCCTGAACTGCACCCATATTTATTGCTCTGAAGCTGTCTGAGCATGTCATGTCCCTGCTGGAATTCCACAGTTGTGCTAAGCTGAAGTAAGTTATCATGGATTGACATAAAAAACAAAAAGGAGTGGGCCTTCTTCATATACACTCAGCGGCCACTTTACTAGCTACACATATCCAACTCCACTTTAATGCAAATTCCTAATCGGCCAATCACGTGCCAGCACCTCAATGCATTTAGGAATGTGGACATGGTCAAGACGATTGGCTGCAGTTTAAACCGACTGCATGTTGTATCAAATATGAACCAAACTCTCGGAGAAATGTGTCCAGTGGCTTTTTCAGTCTATGCCACGGAGGATCAAGAGTAGATTCAGATTCAGACTACTTTATTAATCCCACCAGGGGCAATTCATTGGAGCAGCACATAACATAAAAAACAAACACGGGAAATAAGTGTAGGTCCTGCAAGAAGTTCCTGGGTTCGAATCCCGGCCGGAACATCAGAACGGGTGGAGTTTGCATGTTCTCCCAGTGTCTGCGAAGGTTTCCTCCGGGTGCTCCAGTTTCCCCTACCGCTAAAAACATGTACAATAGGTAAGAATATATTGAGTGAATGAATAAATGGTGTTGAGTGGATGTGTTCGGCGTTTTGCTTCCGTCATCACCGTGTGTGGAACATAGACTGTACATATTAACGGACGTAGTCACGCCTATGTCCGACGTTCTAACTAATGGGCCAAAAATTGGGCTTTCATGGAGTGATTCGAAATGGCCGCGGGGGCTGGAAAATGTGAAAAAACGCATCTGCGCATGCGTCAGCTGCACGAGCCCCATTCATTTAAACAACTTCAAAAATTCACAGCAACTAAACTAGACTGGACCAAAACACCCCCCTCAGCATTGACACACATGTGGAACGAAGCTTTGGGCCAAGAGACAACTTTTGGTCCATCCTGTAAAGACCTTTTCGAGAGGTCTGCCAATGCTATATGTTAGCATTGGCTAATTCTTATTCTGGGTCCACCCCCATCGGCCCGGGGTGGTATTGCAGCACGTCATTTTGGCCACTTTTGAGCCAGGACCCGGTGTGGAATGATTGAAACAGTACTGAACATTGTAAAGTGCTTTGGGTGACCTTGGTCTGTAAAATGCGCATCAAAGAGTAGAAGGATCTGTCCACCAAAGAACGACAGCAAAGTCTGGCTCTTGGTTCACCTCAGACAAGTCAAATCCACGTCTAAAACATGACTTTTCTGCATAACAATAATAATTAATTGCTTTAATATAGCACTTTTACGGACACTCAAAGACGCTTCACTCCATGCACAGTGGTGATAAACCACTACTGTAGCCAGAGCTGCCCTGGGGCACACAGCCTGTGCCAGCCTGTGCCATCGACCGCTCTGAGTTCCACCAACCATTCACACACACACCAGACGCATTCTAATGTGGGTGACGTGTCTTGCCTAAAGACACAGCCATAGTTTGGCACTTCACAGATGCAGCAGCCGCCCCACTGTGGCACCTGATGTTCCCAGGGGTCTCCCATCACAGCACTAACCAGGTCCTGCCCTGCACAGTTTCAGAGGTGAACATGTAAGTCTTGGCCACTAAAAGAAATGGGTAGACAGTCTCTAAGTAGGAAATAAACTACTTTACTCAACTTTTTTTTTTACTTTTACATTTTCTGGAAAATGGCAGCAGGTCTGTCTCTGAAACGGCTGTTTGTGCTTTATACATTTCATTTGTCTTGCTTTTTTCTGCCTGAGATGTTGCTGCAGTTCAGTGTTCATGGTTTTACACTGGTCCAGACCAGAGCAGAGAGGATTCATGGTTTTACACTGGTCATGACCAGAGCAGAGAGGATTCATGGTTTTACACTGGTCCAGGACCAGAGCAGAGAGGATTCATGGCCTGAACCAAGTGGATCAGGTCAAAATCCACTGGAGGAATGCTGACTTTAAAAAAAATGCTAATGAAGCTTTCAGCATTTTACTTTGGACCAGAGCAGAGAAAATGGTCTGAACCAAGCTCCACCTCTGCTGCTGTGACCTGAAGGACTGTTACTGATTATTACTGTTGTTAGCTTTTTTTGAATTATCAATTTTATTTTTGCTGCTACTGGACACCTGAATTTCTACAGGGATCAATAAAGTATCTATCTCTCTTTAAACCCCCTTTAGAGTCAGTATTGAAAGAACAATTATAAATAATAACTGCAGAAGAGTCCATGTCAGTCCAGAGGGGCAAGGCCTTCAACCCCACCACTGTCAGACTGTACAATAAGTCACTTTAATGACATGCACTAGGACTGAAAACACTAGCACTGCTATTGTCACTTTTAACTTTAAATTTTTGATTGTACATAATGAATTCTGCACAAAAGAGACATGTTTTCACACTTCTCGTCTTTTTGCCCAACCTGAGTCTATCTGTGCCAAATGTCACTTGTACATTTCTCTTCTGTGAGATCAATAAAGTGTATCTTACTTTCTCTGCTGCTCTTTTCTGAGCCGGTTTTTCAAGTGCTCATACAGTAGTTCATTAGCTTTTGTCACTTGTTAGCATCCTGTTGGAAGTTTACAGGGAAAGTGGATGGAGCAAAAAAATAAAAATACACAATCTCGGATGAAAGGCTGTTGGAGTTTGAGACTGGTTTTGGGTTTACCTTCCACCGGGACAAATTATTTAAACATGCATCAATTCCATACAATTGAAAAGTTCATAACAACATGTGTAAGAATGGCCCAGTCGAGTCCCGACCAAACCAATTGTGAATCTGTGACTAATCTAAAAAAAAAAAAGAATGAGAGTCACTGGATTATAGTTTATAGTGACATGTGACGCTGTAGTTGCAGAAAACACTTAATAATATTGGCAAGTGTGAGATTAATAAAGTCTATCTTATATAATGTTATCTTAAGAGCTGTGGTGTGTACTGTCTGCTCTGTCTGCTGCGCACTGGGGTAGTCTCGTGCAGTTATTCCAATGTGGTTTTACAGCAAATAATCTGAATCCATCTCAAAAGGAGCTGATTTCTTTTGCACACCTTGAAATAACAAAATCATTCATGCTTTAGTTTTCACTTCTCCATTGTCTGCCTCTTTGTGCTGGTCTTTCACAGGGGAAAAATCTATCAAAAATATGTGTGTGTTTGTGATAGTGACGTGGCAGAATGTGGAATAGTTTAAGGCATGATCCAGTCTGTACCTGGGCGTCAGTTTTGGTAAAATCACGCCGCCCTCTAGTGGACAATCCTTGCAGCGCTTCTGTTCTGCCTTGAAGTCCAGTCTATGGTTCTGCCTCACTGCTGCCCCCTAGCGGAAAACAATATCATCATCACCTTCCTCCGAACTGCAACCAACATCCTCAATGTATCTATGGCAGAGGTCATTTTCTATCTTGGCCATATTTGGTCTGAGTATAAAGTATAAAGAAAATAACACTTTCAGTAAGAGTTCCCTCGACATTTGAGAGACTAACCCGCTTTAGGATGTTTCAAACTCTTTAAGTAAGTAAGTAATCTTTATTTATATACCGCCTTTTCACTGCACATCGGAGTCTCAAAGCGGTTTACAATTGTTATTTTAGGGAGCAGGGGTCGCCAGTACAGGAGGCACATGCCAGACCTATTGTACATATTTTTAGTGGTAGGGGAAACCGGAGCACCCGGAGGAAACCTACGCAGACACGGGGAGAACATGCAAACTCCACTCAGAAAGGCGCTGGTCCAACCGGGATTCGAACCCAGGACCTTCTTGCTGAGAGGCGAGAGTGCTATCCACTCAGCCACCGTGCCGTTACAATCTGAAGTCACATGAGGTCAAATTTAACATTAGATAAAATACCAGGTGAGATCATTTCATACATCCATGGGTAAATGACTCTCATAAACTAATTTAGAAACTTGAATTTTTCTGACGAGGAATGGACTAAAACGTAGAACGATTGACAATTAGAAGCACCAAAAGTCAGATGATCCACCCGGAAAGATTCTAGCAAAAGGTGTACCCTAACCCAACCAAAAGGACCTGATTAGAACCAGGAAGAACCATCACATTAGTCCTGATTAGAACCAGGAAGAACCATCACATTAGTCCTGATTAGAACCAGGTGGAGATGAACAGCCGACTGTGGCCCACTAGAGTTTTCTCTACAATGTTGGTAAAGTCGTTTCTGTAGAGTTTGTTTAGTTTCTCCAATATAGTGGTCAGTGCACTCCTCTTCACTACATTTAATTGAATACACCACATTGCTCTGTTTGTGTCGTCCTTTCGGACGAGAAAGGCCAGAGACACAGTCCAACAGACAGAAGAAAGTAGGAGGAGAGGGGTGTCCTTACCGTATGTGGCGGGAGTTTCAGAGAAACGACAAAGAATCTTTAGGCAACACAAAATCCCTGTGTATTTCAAACCTTTCAACACGTTAAGACAGAAATTAGTGCATCCCAAAGACAAAACACCCAGACACAAACAGAGCAATGTGGTGTATTGAATTAAATGTAGTGAAGAGGAGTGCACTGACCACTATATTGGAGAAACCAAACAAACTCTACAGAAACGACTTTACCAACATCGTAGAGAAAACTCTAGTGGGCCACAGTCGGCTGTTCATCTCCACCTCAAGGCCTCCAACCACACGGTGGATGACACAGAGGTTAAAATTCTGGCTCGGGAGAAGAATTGGTTTGAGAGAGGGGTGAAAGAAGCCATTTTTGTGAGGAAACAAAAACCTTCTCTTAACAGAGGAGGAGGGTTAAGATTTGTTTTGCCTCGCATCTATGACGACATCCTAAAAACAACGCCCTAACTTGGGACAAGGTCAGTGACATGCTAATGAGTTAGGAGGGGTGAAACCTGCACTCCACTTGAGCATCCCAGCAGACAATAGGTCTGTGACATGCTAAGGAGTTAGGGTCGTTAGCCTCAGCAGGGTCGTTAGATCTGCTCCCTTCTACATCAAGCAGACCGTAGATTGTTTATGAGTTAGTATCAGGATTAGGGTGTGGCTAACCACACCCATAGGTTATAAATCTCCAACGCGCGGTCCGAGAATTCATTCCCTGAAGAAGTCCGCTGGTTTGAGGACGAAACGTCGGGAAAACTTGCTAAGAAGTACAGATGATGGGTGAGAAACCTTCCTTTGCTTTGACTAATCCCTGTACGACTGAGAGCTTACACAAACAAACTACTGAGTTGTGAGAATGCTCCAAGTCTGAAGAAAAGAGCCAACGAAATGTGAGCGAACACAAAAGTCTGTTTTATTCAGACTTTTATTCCAAATTCACAAACTAAGACTTTGATATTTCTGTCATAACAAGTGATTATAGTAGTAATACATGTAGCTGTGATTGAGAAATAGATGTACATGTATTATTCATCATGGATAAGGGACAGGGCCAGGACCAAGACCAGGGACAGGGACAAAGATAGGGCCAGGACCAGGACCAGGGACAGGGCCAAGGACAGGTCCAGGACCAAGACCAGGGACAAAGATAGGGACAGGGCCAGGACCAAGACCAGGGACAAAGATAGGGACAGGGCCAGGACCAAGACCAGGGACAAAGATAGGGACAGGGCCAGGACCAAGACCAGGGACAAAGATAGGACCAGGACCAGGACCAGGGACAGGGCCAAGGACAGGTCCAGGACCAGGGACAGGGCCAAGGACAGGTCCAGGACCAGGGCCAAAGATAGGCCCAGGACCAAGACCAGATAGATAGAAAGAAAAATAGATAAATACTTCATTGATCCCATAAGATATTGTACATTAGTCCCTTGCTCACACTGCAGTTTGCAGTTAGCGTGGATGGGAAGCAGATTCCACAGTGAAGGAGTCTGGAGCAAAATGCTCTGCTGCCACCTCCTGCACCACCTCCTGTTCCACCTGCAGGAGGATCAGAGAGGACCAGGAGGATCAGAGAGGACCAGGACCAGTGAGGGGCTGGTGTTCTCAGGTCTGGTTCTAGACCCCCTGAGCCAGAAAAGGATGAAGATGAATGAATGAAAGAACTTTGAGCGTTCCTCATTTTGTCAACAGTGCAGTGTTGAGTCCCTCGTCTACAGTCTCGTTGCGGTCACGAGTATCGTAGACCCAAGTCTCAGAGTTTGTGCGTTAGCAGCTCCACAGGACGCAGCGGCGGCCATCTTAGATCTGACTGTAGTTTGATAGTTAAATACAAGCTTCACAAACAAATGCATTTGTAAAACAGCTTTGAGCCTTCACCAGAACAGATGGAACTGAGGAGACACCAGAGAGACCAGAGAGACCAGAGAGACCAGAGACCAGAGACCAGAGACCAGAGACCAGAGAGACCAGAGAGACCAGAGACCAGAGAGACCAGAGACCAGAGACCAGAGACCAGAGAGACCAGAGAGACCAGAGACCAGAGACCAGAGAGACCAGAGAGACCAGAGAGACCAGAGACCAGAGACCAGAGAGAGACCAGAGAGAGACCAGAGAGAGACCAGAGAGAGACCAGAGAGAGACCAGAGAGAGACCAGAGAGAGACCAGAGAGACCTAAAATCTGAGACCAGAGACCAAAACCAGAGAGACCAAAGAGACCAGAAAGACCAGTGACCAGAGAGACCGGAGACCAGAGACCAAAACCAGATAGACCAGAGAGACCAGAGACCAGAAAGACCAGAGACACCAGAGACACCAGAGACCTGAGAGACCCTCAGATCCTTTAAGGTCAATGAGCTCCACACACACAAAAAAATCTTGGAAAGATTTTTTTACTAAAAATAACATAAATTATGCTACTCTTGTTTTGCTTGATTGTAGATGATTTTACTAGTTTTAAGATACTTAGAGACCTAATTAGAGAAAAAAGTTTTTAAACTTGTTTTAACTCTTTGTTTCTTTTCTCCAGACTTTTTTTCTTTGATAATATAAGTTTGTGGCGCTACATATTAAGAACACTTTTTTTTTTTTTTTTTTTTATAAATAAGTAAATAATACTTGAAATGTATGAGCCTCCAGAGTAATAATGTTCAGTCTGTACGGTCTCATGCCGTTCCTCACTCGGGCATTTACAGTCTACATTTTGATTATTTTATTTTATAAATCCTTGGTTGTTTGGGTTAGAAGTTCCAGTTAAATATCGGAGACAAACACAGTGGTATTTGAGAATGAGGCCCCTGCATAAGTGTAGACACCCTTTAAAATCTTTCGCACTAATCATTGGAACTCATCCCGACCCTTGACCTCTGCACACGAGGAAGTGTTTCCTTTTTGCATCTGAAGAGTCTCAACTTGATTTACAAAATAATTTACATTTCATTCAAAATAGCTCCGACACTTTAGACAGAGTTGGCCCGAGCTTTGGGCTGTGGTTGTCAGCCTCAGAGCACCCAGGACCAAGGCTGTAGATCCAGGACTGAGGCTGTAGATCCAGGGAGGCTGTAGACCCAGGACTGAGGCTGTAGACCCAGGACTGAGGCTGTAGACCCAGGACTGAGGCTGTAGACCCAGGACTGAGGCTGTAGACCCAGGACTGAGGCTGTAGACCCAGGACTGAGGCTGTAGACCCAGGACTTAGGCTGTAGACCCAGGACTGAGGCTGTAGACCCAGGACTGAGGCTGTAGACCCAGGACTGAGGCTGTAGACCCAGGACTGAGGCTGTAGACCCAGGACTGAGGCTGTAGATTCAGGACTGAGGCTGTAGACCCAGGACCGAGGCTGTAGACCCAGGACTTAGGCTGTGTCAGTGCCAGGGGGATCAGAGAGGACCAGAGAGGACCAGGAGGATCAAGTGGTCAACAACAGGTATCCCGTGCGCCTGGTGCACCAGCGGCTAATCTTGACGCCCTGCTTACTGGAATACGAGATGACACGAAAAACAATTTTGTGACTCCTCTGAAATGTATCTGCTGAAAACTACCGCGGCTCAGAAACAGCAACAGATTCGCCTCTTCCAAACTGTCAATCAAGCAAGCCTGCTGTGGAACCCAAACACCAAACCAAAGGGGATAATCCGCGGACATCTAAACATTCGGAGTGATATCCAAGACTGAACAAATAGAACATTTACTCACAACCTCTAATTTAGATTATATTTGCTTGAGTGAATCTTGGTTGAATTCCTCAACGCCCCTAGCGGATATTAATGTCAGTGGCTACAAAGTTCACAGACGGGATAGAGAACATGGAAGGGGGGTGTTAATATATGTTAAAAACAGTCATAATGCTAAAGGCGCAGGTTCAGACTGAAAGACCAAGTGCAAATTCCCCCTTCCAAGCGAAGCAATCACACAGCGCTGCCAGCCTCGAGGCCTGCCAATCACACAGCCTCCTGCCAACCCTCTCACAAGCAAGCGGGCAGTTTAGAAGGCAGCCACTTCCTGACAAGCAGCGTTCCTGAAGCTCTTAACACCCTCCACCTGGGCGGCACGGTGGCTGAGTGGATAGCACTCTCGCCTCTCAGCAAGAAGGTCCTGGGTTCGAATCCCGGTTGGACCAGGGCCTTTCTGAGTGGAGTTTGCATGTTCTCCCCGTGTCTGCGTAGGTTTCCTCCGGGTGCTCCGGTTTCCCCTACCACTAAAAATATGTACAATAGGTCTGGCATGTGCCTCCTGTACTGGCACCCCTGCTCCCAAAAATAACAATTGTAAACCGCTTTGAGACTCCGATGTGCAGTGAAAAGGCGGTATATAAATAAAGATTACTTACTACTACTACCTCCCCAGCACCTCCTCTGGCTCCTGCTCTGGCTCCTGCTCCGCCACGCCCCATTCACACCATACTCTAGCCACCACCAGTGCTTGACCCCGGGGGATCTGAGACCTTCTTCAGCTGCAATCGATCTCATTGCTGCAAGTGTCACTGCCGAGGTCAATGCGCCAAACAAATAAATCATTTTAATATGTTAATTGTGTCTTTGGTCTCTTCAGTTTGAATCCAAAGTAAAGAAATTGACCTGGGGGAAAACTACACTTGAGTGTGTGAGGGTTTCCATCAGGCTCTCCCCTCAAATGTCTTTTGCAATACTTTGCATATATCACCCTCCAAATGCCTCAAATGATTTCTACCCAGATTTACATAAAATACTTAAAGCAGTTGAACACAAGCAAATCTTACTTATGGGAGACTTCAACTTAAACTGGCAAGATAAAGTATGAAGAAACAAACTCAAAGAACTAGTAAAATCTCTTGAAATTACCCACATTTTGAACAAACTAGAAACCAGAAAGAGTAACAAAAAGCTATAACCTGATTACTGGTTTATCAGACCATAACCTCGCACGAGCAGTCAGAAAATTAAGCAAGTCCAGATTTAAGTGTGAAGGTCCAAATAATATCCACAATATATCATTTGTCCCCAAACAAGTTCTCCTGCTGTTAAAGAATGATCTGCTGAGAGGAAAATGGAACGAAATAACAGCTGATAAGTCATGTAAACAAACATGTAGTGACTTTGAGCAGAAAAGGGTGTATATTTTTGGTGTATATTCCATTTACACCAGACTCAACAGGATTTATGAACGTGTAAGATCCGCACAGATCTGAGTGTACGCGGCTGTTGATAAATGCTGCGGTGAAAAACAACGTATTTATGAAAGTCACGCCTAGAAATATTCATAAAACGCCCCGTTTTTACAACAGCTCAGCAGAGAGCCGGCCAGCAAGACTAGTTGGAAGCCTGAGTTTAAATTGAGTTTTATTGTATTGTTTTGTCAAAAAAGAACAAAAAACCCGCTATATTATATATACGTCCCCACAGCGCTTTGCCATATCTCTGCCATTGCTGCAAAAAAACGAATGAATCAATCAATCTGGAGGAGCCCTCTGCACTGGGAGTGGTGGTCGATGTGGCTGCGGGGGTCTGGCTCTTGGACCTGGCGAGACCCTGGGGCCTCCTCTCTCCTCTGGGTCCTGTGTCGTCCCCTGTGGCTACAGGCGGCTCTCTGCTCCTGGTGCAGACGGCTCCTTGGATGGCGCTTTCTCAGCTGGTTGCATCTGAACCCTGCCAAGTCTCTCATCATTGTTTTACTGTTTTACTGGTGTGTGTGTTCATGAGAGCGTGTGTGTGTGTGTGTGTGTGAGTGTTCATGAGAGTGTGTGTGTGAGAAGGCATGAGTTTGTCTGTGTGTGTGTGAGTGTTCATGAGTGTGCACTTGTTTTCAACTCCTGGTGGGTTCCATAACCTGAGATTCCACTCACGTCATGGGGACTGGTTTTACGTGGTGGGGCCCGAACACCGGACCCCACTGGTCCAAGCTTAATAATCAATGGGTAATGCTTTTCTAACGGTCCTTATGCAGTCTCTGTAAAAATATGGAAAGGACCCCTGGAGGTTTACTTTCCTGAAAAAAGTGTGTTATGTGTCGGAACCCTGGTGGTGGGTTGCGGGATATCAAGGAGGGGCACACTGGGGCAATTTCAGTCCAGCAGGCTGGAGCCAATCATGGAGCAGCACAACAGAGGAAATCAGGTGTCAGGCTAGAAAAAGGTGCAAGTGTGTGGTTCATTAGGCTGCAAGAAATCATGGAGGAGCACACTGAAGCGCACGCTTACAAACCACTGGTAAGTGCTGACTACAAGTCATGACTTCAAATTGTTATATAGAATGATTACAAATTATTTGTTGTTTGTGCAGCTTAGTCAAGAGTCCCTAATTGATGAAGTCGACTCAGATTCTGACGATTTAACTGTCAAGAAGAAACCTGTAAAAAAGTATGGAAAAAGAAAAATCAAAACCACTTTTCTTCAAGACTCGGAAAGTGACGAACCAAAGGCAAATAAGATTGTTATCATGCAGCTGCAAAAGAAGAAAAATGGGGGGCGAGTTTACAGCAAGAGACACTTCTGCCTCTACTGTTCAATGTCCTGCCACAAAATGTCCCGTCATTTGACTATAAAACATGGAAATGAAAGTGACGTAGCCAGAGCATTGGCTCTACCTGTGAAATCTAAAGCACGTAAACTTCAGTTTGATTTGATCAGGAATAGTGGAAACCGTGAGCACAATTTTGAGGTTTTAAAGGCCGGCATTGGAACTTTAGTCACAGCTAAACAGCCAAATTCAGTTCCCAGTTAAATCCAGTGAGTTTTGGCACTGTATAGACTGTGGGGCATTGCTTAAGCGAAAGTGGCTGTGGAGGCATGTGGCCAGGTGCCGGCTTTCACAGAAAGATGCCCAGGCTAAACCAGGCTAAACCAGGTAGAAGTAGGGTCCAGTCCCTCTGCTCCCTAGCCCAGCCTGTACCGGAGGGCATCAGCAAAAAGCTGTGGTCTTTAATTTCGGCAATGCATCAGGATGAGGTCACGGGTGTTGTCAAAGCAGAAAAGGGGATTTTGAGACTCGGAGAGCACCTGTACTTAAAACACGGGCATGATAAGACTAAGCATGATTATATTAGGCAGAAAATGAGAGAAGTCGGTAGGTTAATTAACTAAGCAAAAACCGCAGGGAAACTGAAAAACAATTAAGGATTTCTTTATTCCTTCCAACTTTAACCATGTGATTGATGCAGTCAGGTCTGTGGCTGGATATGATGAGGAAACAAATCAATACAAGACTCCATCCTTGGCCCTCAAACTCGGCCATAGCCTCAGAAAGCTAGCAGATATTCTTGAATGTGACTCAAAAATGGAGCATTGTGTTGATGAACTATTTATTAAAAACCTCCAACAAACCCGGCTGCTTTTTGAGAAGAGGTGGGACGTCTGTGTTTCTTCTGCTGCCCTACAGACCCTCCGGCAAGCCAAGTGGAACACTCCGGACCTGCTCCCTCTGACTGAGGACGTTAGAGCCATGCATGCACATATTGAGGTATGTCGACCTGAATATGTGCAAACCCTAATAAGTGAGCCAACGTCTAAGCATTGGTCTAAACTGGCAGTTTTGACTCTTTGTGAGGTCATTATTTTCAATCGAAGAAGGGAAGGTGAGGTTTCAAAGATGCCACTGACAGCCCTTTACCTTAAGAAGTAAGACTGGGATCCATTCTGACATTGCTCTGGGACTGTCCCAACTTGAGAAAAAGCTGTGTCAGCATTTTCAACGCATTGAAATTAAAGTGAAAAGAAGTTGGAAAGGGCCGGTTCTTTTGACTCCTGAAATGATTGCTTCGATGGAGGTGCTGGTGGAGAACAAAAGGGCCTGTTCCATCTCTGACCATAACCCATACTTCTTTTCCCGCCCGGGCGCAGACACCCACATCAGGGGATCAGACTCCCTACGGCAGGTAGCCAAAGAATGTGGTGCGGTGCATCCATAGATGCTATCCTCAACCAAACTTAGAAAGCACATAGCTACTATGTCTACAGTTCTCAATATGAAAGAGAATGAAATGGACATACTAGCCAACTTCCTCGGCCATGACATTCGCATCCACAGGCAATATTACAGACTACCAGAGGGGACACTGGAGCTGGCCAAAATCAGCAAAGTGTTAATGGCCATGGAGCAGGGAAGAGTGACGGAATTCAAAGGAAAGAGCCTCGACCAGATACAAATTGAGCCTGAAGGTAATTCTTGATATTATTAAAATATGTATAATTTTTTTCCCCTAAAGGCCACTTGTATTTTTATTTTCTGTGCGACAGGGAGAGCAGTAGAGATCCTCTCACAAACGGACGGGCTAAAAGAAACTTCAAGCGGAGAACCTTCAACCATTCATCCAGATGCACCCCATGGTAGTGGCAGTGCCCCTTCTGGTAAGTGTACCAGGTGGGGGATTACAGCCAGGCTGCTTGGTCCTAACCCTGGGAGTGTATATTGCTAATATATTTTTATTTCTCTCCCTAGAACGTGTAAGAAAGCCATGGTCTGCATCTGAGGTGAAGGCTGTGGAGAAGACCATGACACCTTTCATACAGACTGGAAAAGTCCCTGGGAAGTCTCACTGCCTGGCCTGGCCTGGCCTGCATTAATGCCTCACCAGATGACCTTAGACATCGGACATGGAGTGGCATTAAATTCTATGTCAAAAATAGAATCACTGCTACTTGACTGTTTTGTATTACTTAAGGTAGTCCCAGTAAAAAATATTATATCTATGGGTCCCATTCTGAACGGCCCTGTCAAAGGGACCCACCAGGTAACAAAAACGTGTATGTGTGTGTGTGTGTGTGTGTGAGAGAGAAGGCATGAGTTCGTCTATGTGTGTGTCTGCGTATGTGGTTTGGGGTGGGTCTGTTGGGTGGTCGGGGGGAGGGGTCATGGGCCCGCGGGATTGTTTTTAACCAAACTGTAAAGCACTTTGTGTTGCATCTTTTGCTTGAAAAGCGATTTATAAATAAAATTGGATTGAGATTAATGTCCTATAATATTTGTCTGTAGCGTTTATGTGTTTGTCGGGGCACTCGTACTGTACAGTCATCTCATATCTGTTTCCAGTACCTTTCACCTGTTGTCCCTGTGAGTGAATTATTTGACTCCAGCTTATCTTCACAATTTAAATGACAAAACATAGGACTTTTAGTAAACACCGTTTATTGGAAGGTCATAGTGAAAACAGCACCTCTGGACGGCCGTGTGGTGTGGGCGTTGTCCTTTCGGGGTTGGAACAGTCTGAGTTACACACACGCTCAGGGAGGACATGCACTACCTAACTGTGACTCGACTAAAGCTGACCCTGCACCGCCACTGCCCCAAAACATTCACTTCCCTTCACTGTCCTCTTACCGCACTCTTGTGAATTCAAATGGCTCTTTGTGTGCTTAGATTGTGTGCCGATGTTTTCCCGACGCCATTTTGTTTATTTTCATATCCCAATGCACTCAGACAACACACATACAAAATAAATTCTTAAAACCCTAAAGTGTGATATCCCGGGACAGTCCGGGTTGTGGCCCATGTGATCCCCGGGTTGCCCTCAGTCTGTACCTGTCTCTGGGCTGCCACAAACGGGGCTCACACTCGGGGCTCTCCGGCTCCGGGGCCCCTGCTTTTGTCTCCGCACTCAGCGACACCATTTTGAGCCACAACTGTGCGCGCGTTTAGGCGTCTCTCCACAACACGAAGGCATTAAAGTGTGTCCTCTCGCGGCTCGGCACGGCTCAGCGTGGCTCTACGCGAACCACTGCTAATGGACACGGCTATTCTACACACAGGCCATTTAGGTTTAAATGTGGAGGAAACGGCTCTGAGTGAGAAACGGGAAGAAGCCATTTTCTCTGTTCCCGTGTGAAGTCACGCAGGAAACACGAGTCTGCCTGGTTCCTGGTCCTGGCTCCGGGTTCTGAGTCCGGGTCCTGGGTCCTGTGGTCCCGGTCCCGGTGCTGAGGAGAACCCGCCTTGAGCCCCGTTAGTTCCGTTAATAAAGTTAGGTGAGGTTTAAACAGATGTGTTCTGCGCGGGGATCGGGGAAGGCGCAGAACTCACTCCGGATTTTAAATGAAATAAAAAGGGACAAATGTGGTTCTTACCTCGTGATGTGGATCTGTCTCCCGTGTGGCGCATAGGTCCTGGCCGCGTGAGAACATCCACTGCGCGGGGAGAGGGCAGAGACACGGCCGCTGCTGAGGCAGAAGAGCTGGGACTGGAGTGTGGAGGGGGAGGGCCTGGGAGAGGCTTCATACACGTCCACAAGGCTCCATGAGGCGGCCAAGCCACGGCCCACGGGCTGAACCAGGCCGAGCCAAGGCCCACGGGCTGAACCAGGCCAAGCCGCGGGCCGAACCAGGCCAAACACACAGGCTGAACCAGGCCAAGCTACGGCCCGCGGGCTGAACCAGGCCAAGTGTTCAGGGTGAACCAGGCCAAGCTACGGCCCGCGGGCTGAACCAGGCCAAACACACAGGCTGAACCAGGCCAAACACACAGGCTGAACCAGGCCAAACACAGAGGTTGAACCACGCCAAGCTATGGCCCACAGGCTGAACCAGGCCAAGCTACGGCCGGCGGGCTGAACCAGGCCAAACACACTGGCTGAACCAGGCCAAACACACAGGCTGAACCAGGCCAAGCTACGGCCCGCGGGCTGGGAGAGGCTTCATACACGTCCACAAGGCTCCATGAGGCGGCCAAGCCACGGCCCACGGGCTGAACCAGGCCGAGCCAAGGCCCACGGGCTGAACCAGGCCAAGCCGCGGGCCGAACCAGGCCAAACACACAGGCTGAACCAGGCCAAGCTACGGCCCGCGGGCTGAACCAGGCCAAGTGTTCAGGGTGAACCAGGCCAAGCTACGGCCCGCGGGCTGAACCAGGCCAAACACACAGGCTGAACCAGGCCAAACACACAGGCTGAACCAGGCCAAACACAGAGGTTGAACCACGCCAAGCTATGGCCCACAGGCTGAACCAGGCCAAGCTACGGCCGGTGGGCTGAACCAGGCCAAACACACTGGCTGAACCAGGCCAAACACACAGGCTGAACCAGGCCAAGCTACGGCCCGCGGGCTGGGAGAGGCTTCATACACGTCCACAAGGCTCCATGAGGCGGCCAAGCCACGGCCCACGGGCTGAACCAGGCCGAGCCAAGGCCCACGGGCTGAACCAGGCCAAGCCGCGGGCCGAACCAGGCCAAACACACAGGCTGAACCAGGCCAAGCTACGGCCCGCGGGCTGAACCAGGCCAAGTGTTCAGGGTGAACCAGGCCAAGCTACGGCCCGCGGGCTGAACCAGGCCAAACACACAGGCTGAACCAGGCCAAACACACAGGCTGAACCAGGCCAAACACAGAGGTTGAACCACGCCAAGCTATGGCCCACAGGCTGAACCAGGCCAAGCTACGGCCGGCGGGCTGAACCAGGCCAAACACACTGGCTGAACCAGGCCAAACACACAGGCTGAACCAGGCCAAGCTACGGCCCGCGGGCTGGGAGAGGCTTCATACACGTCCACAAGGCTCCATGAGGCGGCCAAGCCACGGCCCACGGGCTGAACCAGGCCGAGCCAAGGCCCACGGGCTGAACCAGGCCAAGCCGCGGGCCGAACCAGGCCAAACACACAGGCTGAACCAGGCCAAGCTACGGCCCGCGGGCTGAACCAGGCCAAGTGTTCAGGGTGAACCAGGCCAAGCTACGGCCCGCGGGCTGAACCAGGCCAAACACACAGGCTGAACCAGGCCAAACACACAGGCTGAACCAGGCCAAACACAGAGGTTGAACCACGCCAAGCTATGGCCCACAGGCTGAACCAGGCCAAGCTACGGCCGGTGGGCTGAACCAGGCCAAACACACTGGCTGAACCAGGCCAAACACACAGGCTGAACCAGGCCAAGCTACGGCCCGCGGGCTGGGAGAGGCTTCATACACGTCCACAAGGCTCCATGAGGCGGCCAAGCCACGGCCCACGGGCTGAACCAGGCCAAGCACAGAGGTTGAACCACGCCAAGCTATGGCCCGCAGGCTGAACCAGGCCAAGCTACGGCCGGCGGGCTGAACCAGGCCAAACACACGGGCTGAACCAGGCCAAGCTACGGCCCGCGGGCTGAACCAGGCCAAGTGTTCAGGGGGAACCAGGCCAAGCTACGGCCCGCGGGCTGAACCAGGCCAAACACAGAGGTTGAACCACGCCAAGCTATGGCCCGCAGGCTGAACCAGGCCAAGCTACGGCCTGCGTGCTGAACCAGGTCAAACACACAGGCTGAACCAGGCCAAGCTACAGCCCACGGGCGGAACCAGGCCAAGCATACAGGCTGAACCAGGCCAAGCTACAACCCACTGGCGGAACCAGGCCAAACACACAGGCTGAAACAGGCCAAGAATACAGGCTGAACCAGGCCAAACACACAGGCTGAACCAGGACAAGCATACAGGCTGAACCAGGCTAAGCTACAGCCCACTGGCGGAACCAGGCCAAACACACAGGCTGAACCAGGCCAAACAGAGACTGAACCAGGCCAAGCTATGGCCAGTGGGCTGAACCAGGCCAAGCATACAGGCTGAACCAGACCAAACAGAGACTGAACCAGGCCAAGCTACGGCCCGTGGGATGAACCAGGCCAACTTAAAGGCTGAACTAGGCCAAACACACAGACTGAACCAGGCCAAACACACAGGCTGAACCAGTCCATACACACAGGCTAAACCTGGCCAAACAAACAGGCTGAACCAGGCCATGCAGAGACTGAACAATACCAAGCATACAGGCTGAACCAGGCCAAACAGAGACTGAACCAGGCCAAGCATACAGGCTGCACCAGGCCAAACAGAGACTGAACCAGGCCAAGCTACGGCCCGCGGGATGAACCAGGCCAAGCATAAAGGCTGAACCAGGCCAAGCATACAAGCTGAACCAGGCCAAGCTACAGCCCACGGGCGGAACCAGGCCAAGCATACAGGCTGAACCAGGCCAAGCTACGGCCCACTGGCAGAACCAGGCTGAACCAGGCCAAGCATACAGGCTGAACCAGGCCAAACACACAGGCTGAACCAGGCCAAACACACAGGCTAAACCAGGCCAAGCAGAGACTGAACAACACCAAGCATACAGGCTGAACCAGGCCAAACAGAGACTGAACCAGGCCAAGCATACAGGCTGAACCAGGCCAAACAGAGACTGAACCAGGCCAAGCTACGGCCCATGGGATGAACCAGGCCAAGCATAAAGGCTGAACCAGGCCAAGCATACAGGCTGAACCAGACCAAACAGAGACTGAACCAGGCCAAACACACAGGCTGAACCAGTCCAAACACACAGGCTAAACCTGGCCAAACAAACAGGCTGAACCAGGCCAAGCAGAGACTGAACAACGCCAAGCATACAGGCTGAACCAGGCCAAACAGAGACTGAACCAGGCCAAGCATACAGGCTGAACCAGGCCAAACAGAGACTGGACCAGGCCAAGCATACATGCTGAACCAGGTCAAACAGAGACTGAACTAGGCTCCTGGACAAACTAAAATCTATGTGGAGCATGACTGTCGCCCCCTGCAGGACACTGTTTGTAAACTCGCCCGCAAGCGGAATTCTCACGGTATTTGTGACTTCACAAACATATGAGAATACATCTTGTACTGCTTCCGCTTACACTTTTCGAGTAGAACATCTAGGTGTTGTACCCAATCATGGGCCAGTCTTGAAGTTTAGGGCGGGATATCCGGGTTTGACAAAAGCAAGCAGTGCAGAGACAAAACCAACATGGCCACGCAGCAGGACGGATGCTGAGGCTATTTGTCAGTTTTAGTAGTCCACTTTGAAAGATGAACAGCAAGAGGCACTTTGTGCATTTCTGGACGACAAAGAGGTTGGTGGTTTCTCCGGGCGCACGTTGATGACGACATATTAATTAGTTACCGAGTAAGTCAAACCGTGGTAGGCTGGTAAACAGCGTCACTTCGCCCAATCTAGTATTCTGCTGCCTGCCCCTTCTTTCCCTGAAAGGATTCTCCTGCAGAAGTCCCAGATTGATGTTGTGAAGAACTCATTTGAGTCTTACACAATCATCAATCTGGCTTTTGCCAGGTTACTCTGTCTGCTCTGGAGAGCAGCTTCAGTGACGGACTGATCCACCCACACCATGTGAAGGAGAGAGTCCTTCTTTTACTAAATCACATTTAGCCCATACCCTCATGCTGCTAACATGTGCAGTAGTATCACATACTGCTAAGATGTACGTTAATATCACATGCTGCTAACATGTACAGTAGAATAACCTGCTGCTAACATGTACGGTAGTATCATATGCTGCTAACAAGTGCAGTAGTATCACATGCTGCTAACATGTACAGTAGTATCACATGCTGCTAACATGTACAGTAGTATCACATGCTGCTAACATGTACAGTAGTATCACATGCTGCTAACATGTACGGTAGTATCACATGCTGCTAAAATGTACGGTAATATCACATGCTGCTAACATGTACGGTAATATCACATGCTGCTAACATGTACAGTAGTATCACATGCTGCTAACATGTACGGTAGTATCACATGCTGCTAACATGTACAGTAGTATCACATGCTGTTAACATGTACGGTAGTATCACATGCTGCTAAAATGTACGGTAATATCACATGCTGCTAACATGTACAGTAGTATCACATGCTGCTAACATGTACGGTAGTATCACATGCTGCTAACATGTACAGTAGTATCACATGCTGTTAACATGTACAGTAGTATCACATGCTGCTAACATGTACGGTAGTATCACATGCTGCTAACATGTACAGTAGTATCACATGCTGCTAACATCTACGATAGTATCACATGCTGCTAACATGTGCAGTAGTATCACATGCTGCTAACATGTACAATAGTATCACATGCTGCTAACATGTATGGTAGTATCACATGCTGCTAACATGTACAGTAGTATCACATGCTGCTAACATGTACGGTAGTATCACATGCTGCTAACATGTACAGTAGTATCACATGCTGCTATCATTTACGATAGTATTGCATGCTGCTAACATGTACAGTAGTAGTAGTATCACATGCTGCTAACATCTACGATAGTATCACATGCTGCTAACATGTGCAGTAGTATCACATGCTGCTAACATGTACGGTAGTATCACATCCTGCTAACATGTACAGTAGTATCACATGCTGCTAACATGTACAGTAGTATCACATGCTGTTAACATGTACAGTAGTATCACATGCTGCTAACATCTACAATAGTATCACATGCTGCTAACATGTGCAGTAGTATCACATGCTGCTAACATGTATGGTAGTATCACATGCTGCTAACATGTACAGTAGTATCACATGCTGCTAACATGTACAGTAGTATCACATGCTGCTAACATGTACAGTAGTATCACATGCTGCTAACATGTACAGTAGTATCACATGCTGCTAACATGTACAGTAGTATCACATGCTGCTAACATGTACAGTAGTATCACATGCTGCTAACATGTACGGTAGTATCACATGCTGCTAACATGTACAGTAGTATCACATGCTGCTAACATGTACGGTAGTATCACATGCTGCTAACATGTACAGTAGTATCACATGCTGCTATCATTTACGATAGTATTGCATGCTGCTAACATGTACAGTAGTAGTAGTATCACATGCTGCTAACATGTACGGTAGTATCACATGCTGCTAACATGTACGGTAGTATCACATGCTGCTAACATGTACAGTAGTATCACATGCTGCTAACATGTACAGTAGTATCACATGCTGCTAACATGTACGGTAGTATCACATGCTGCTAACATGTACGGTAGTATCACATGCTGCTAACATGTACGGTAGTATCACATGCTGCTAACATGTGCAGTAGTATCACATGCTGCTAAATGTACGGTAGTATCACATGCTGCTAACATGTACGGTAGTATCACATGCTGCTAACATCTACGGTAGTATCACATGCTGCTAAAATGTACGGTAATATCACATGCTGCTAACATGTACAGTAGTATCCCATGCTGCTAACATGTACGTTAATATCACATGCTGCTAACAAGTACGGTAGTATCACATGCTGCTAACATGTGCAGTAGTATCACATGCTGCTAACATGTACGGTAGTATCACATGCTGCTAACATCTACGATAGTATCACATGCTGCTAACATGTACAGTAGTATCACATGCTGCTATCATTTACAGTAGTATCACATGCTTCTAACATGTGCAGTAGTATCACATGCTGCTAACATGTACAGTAGTATCACATGCTGCTAACATGTACAGTAGTATCACATGCTGCTAACATGTACAGTAGTATCACATGCTGCTAACATGTACAGTAGTATCACATGCTGCTAACATGTATGGTAGTATCACATGCTGCTAACATGTACAGTAGTATCACATGCTGCTAACATGTACAGTAGTATCACATGCTGCTAACATGTATGGTAGTATCACATGCTGCTAACATGTACAGTAGTATCACATGCTGCTAACATGTACAGTAGTATCACATGCTGCTAACATGTATGGTAGTATCACATGCTGCTAACATGTACAGTAGTATCACATGCTGCTAACATGTACAGTAGTATCACATGCTGCTAACATGTATGGTAGTATCACATGCTGCTAACATGTACAGTAGTATCACATGCTGCTAACATGTACAGTAGTATCACATGCTGCCAACATGTACGGTAGTATCACATGCTGCTAACATGTACAGTAGTATCACATGCTGCTAACATGTACGGTAGTATCACATGCTGCTAACATGTACAGTAGTATCACATGCTGCTAACATGTACAGTAGTATCACATGCTGCCAACATGTACAGTAGTATCACATGCTGCCAACATGTACAGTAGTATCACATGCTGCTAACATGTACGGTAGTATCACATGCTGCTAACATGTACGGTAGTATCACATGCTGCTAACATGTACGGTAGTATCACATGCTGCTAACATGTACGGTAGTATCACATGCTGCTAACATGCTGCTTTCCTCTCCGCTACTCTCCCCACACTCACGCAGAATGTCACGTGTCCCCAGTGGCGTTCCAAGGGTACCCCGGGGCCCCAAGCAACAAAGTCCTTGGGGGCCCGATACCGACCACATAAAAAGGTTTATATTACAGTAAGTAAGTAAGTAAGTAAGTAAGTAAGCTTTATTTATATAACATAACACATTTATATAGCAGTAGGTATAAATATATTCCTACTTATTATCAAATACATATAAATATATGAGTGAAGGGGTTGCAGGAGTGCTGCACTGGATGAACAGAAGTAAAAACACTAACAGGTGCTCATCCCACTCAAGGGTTTGAGGAAACTGCTTGCAGAAGAAAAAATGGAGAAAGAGGCACTCTGAGAACTGTGTTCTTTTTAATGACCGGAGTCTTCGTCAGAGCAGTGAGTGTCGCAGCTGACACTGTGCTGATTTTAAGGCGTCATACACTATGTGACCATCAATATGTACAACATATAAAGATGAAAATAAAATAAATAAATAAAATAATATAACAGAGCAACAAAATAAGTCAGAAGTATGTGTATAAATGACAACATACCCTCCTAAACCAAAACAGGTAGACAGAAGAGATAACTGTTATGAATAGGTGAGATTGTGATCAAACATACAGGCAAAGGTGACATGGACATGTTTAGGGCGACGCGCAGAAAGCTTTCACCTTAAACCGTTAATCACTAACATTCCATACGGTCAGTTCCAGCGATTGAAGAGAATATGTGATGATAACTCTGACTTTGATTCTCAAGCCACTGAGATGTATAATCGTTTTCAATCAAGACGATACAACAAACTAGTCTTGGATGAGGCCCTCACCAAAGTAAAAACATTGGATCTCAAGACCCTTCTCAATGAACGCCTGAGACCGCAAACGTCCCAAAGGACTTTCATGTCCTTACAATTCTCAGCCATAAGATAAAGCGCATTATTAAAAACAACTGGGACATCCTGCTGAGTGACCCCACGCTCCAGCCTGCTCTTACTGACTTGCCTATTTTTTCATTTAGGAGAGCACCAACCTTGAGGGATCGTCTGGTCCGGAGCCACCTCACCACTCCTAAAAAAGAAACTTGGCTCGCCAAGAGGACGGGAATGCATAGGTGCGGCAACTGCAACCACAGTGATAACGTCAAAAGAACTAATACATTTATGGATGTTTACACACAAAAACTCTTCAAGTGCAGGAGCTTCGCCAACTGTAACACTAACCACGTTGTCTACAGACTCAAAAGCGAATGTGACTGCTTCTACATTGGACGCACAAAAAGAAAGTTCAGAGATAGACTGGCTGAACACAAATGCGCCAATAGGACAAATAATGACTTGTACTCCATGGCGAGACATTACAAATCAGTGGGTCACAGCACACCGGACTCTTTAAAAGCGATGGTGATTGAAGTAGTCCCACAGGACCCCAGACGGGGAGACCGTTTAAAAAGACTACTCCAAAGAGAGACTTACTGGATCCATGCTCTAAGAGCGACCCGTTATCCTGGAATCAATGAGGAGATGGACCTCTTGCCATTCCTATAACCTCCCCACAATACCAGAGACTCTACAGCACTGGATTCTTTCGTTAAATAATGTATTCTTGTATAGCCCTAGGTCACAACAGAAGTCATCTCAGAGACTTAACAAAACCATTGAAATCACCAACACAGGTCAGAGAATCAACAGTTAAAACACATGAAAAATATAAAGCACACACAGAAGAAAATGTCCATACATGTTGTAGAATGCTAAAGTGTCCTGATCATCACCAATCCTTTCTGTTGGACACTAACTGTCCAACAAGACCCTCCTGCATCGACAAGGAAAAACTCTTAAAAAACCCAGTGGGAAAAAGTGAGAAACCTTGGGGAGAACTAGGGAAACCCACAGGGAAGGAGACCCATATGAGAAAGGGATCCGCTCCTCCGGACGGACAGGCTAATGATCCAGGACCTAAGCTAGCTACAGAACGTGGACCAGTGGCCGCTGAACGTGGACAGGTCCGGTGCAGGACCGAAGCACTCCCAGGCGGGTCGGGCGGGGCAGTCCGCAGGTGTAGATGGAGGAGGCCAGGCTCAGAGATCCCGTCATCGTACCATGAAACAGACAATGGGACAACGGGTGAATAGCAATGAACAAACTGCAGTCAAAATCCTAAAAATGCTAAACAGATAAAGTAGGAAGGAGGAGAGGATAGTGCTCAAGTTACCATACTTCTCCCAGCAAACAATCTCACCTATTCATAACAGTTATCTCTTCTGTCTACCTGTTTTGGGTTAGGAGGGTATGTTGTCATTTATACACATACTTCTGACTTATTTTGTTGCTCTGTTATATTATTTTATTTATTTATTTTATTTTATTTTCATCTTTATATGTTGTACATATTGATGGTCACATGGTGTATGACGCCTTAAAATCAGCACAGTGTCAGCTGCGACACTCACTGCCCTGACGAAGACTCCGGTCATTAAAAAGAACACAGTTCTCAGAGTGCCTCTTTCTCCATTTTTTCTTCTGCAAGCATATATAAATATATACTTGATGATAAGATAAAATGCAATATCTTTTACTTGTTTACATTAACATAAATTAAATGTAGATAATTTCTTATTTTTAACAATGAATGGATAGGCCTGGGGCCTGGGGCCTGCCTGGTACATAGAAAATTGTGAGTACTTCAGGCAGCTGCCTGCCTTGCCTGTTGGCACGGGACGCCTCTGCGTGTCCCACGCAGGAGAATGAGACTCTGGACTTACAATACACCAATGTCCGAGACGTTTCTCCGGATTCAGACAGAGTGCCAGAGGGACAGCGGATGGAGCTTCAGGTACCTGGGTGCTCACATTAACAATAAACTGGACTGGTCCCTTAACACCAACACCCTGTATCAGAAGGGCCAAAGTTGCCTCCACCTTCTTAGGAGGCTGACTCTGTGGAGGAGGTGAGGGACAGGAGGCTCCTGGACTGAGGCAACAGTACAAGAAGGAGCAGGGCCTTTATCCTCACCGCTGTCAGACTGTACAATAAGCCACTTTAAGTCACTAATGCACAAGGACTGACAAACCTGCACACCTATTGCCACTTTTTTACTGTACATAATTATATCCTGCACAGAATATACATTTTAACCTTTAACATGTTTCACACGTCTTTCTGTTGCACAATCTGAGTGATTCTAGATGCCAAATGTGACATGCACATTTCTCCATCTAATCTTATCTTACATACTTCTAACATGTACAGCAGTATGACATGGGTCCACAGAGGTGAGCTTGCTCGCTCCCAGTCAGCTTGCTCTCTGCGGCTCCCGCAGTCCCCATCGCTCCCACAGGCTCTCTGTCGGCTCCCGCAGGATCCCCATCGGCTCCCACAGGCTCTCTGTCGGCTCCCGCAGGATCCCCATCGGCTCCCGCAGGATCCCCATCGGCTCCCACAGGCTCTCTGTCGGCTCCCGCAGGATCCCCATCGGCTCCCGCAGGATCCCCGTCGGCTCCCGCAGGATCCCCGTTGGCTCAAGCAGGCTCCCAGTCGGCTTTTGCAAGCTCCCAGTCGGCTCAAGCAGGCTCCCAGTCGGTTCAAGCAGGCTCCCAGTCGGCTCCTGCAGGCTCCCCGTCGGCTCAAGCAGGCTCCCAGTCGGCTCAAACAGGCTCCCAGTCGGTTCAAGCAGGCTCCCAGTCGGCTCTTGCAGGCTCCCAGTCGGCTCAAGCAGGCTCCCAGTCGGTTCAAGGAGGCTCCCAGTCGGTTCAAGCAGGCTCCCAGTCGGCTCTTGCAGGCTCCCCGTCGGCTCTTGCAGGCTCCCCGTCGGCTCTTGCAGGCTCCCCGTCGGCTCTTGCAGGCTCCCTTGGCTCTGGGTCAGCTTCACACACATAGCACTTTATCTAAACATTAGCAGGAGGAGCACTGTGATTCTGGACATTGTTGTTTTTCTTTCAAAAAGTCTTGCGTCTGACCAGAGCAGCCCACAGAGACCATGAGGACAAACACATACATGTGACACAGAGATCACGACATGTATTACATGTCAGCACCAGAAGCCACGCGTGACGCGAGCCTCTCCTGACAGAGGTGTGTACGAGTCGTCATTGTCCATCTATTTAAAATATTATCAGAATCAGAATCTTTTTTATTTCCATATAAGTAACAGGGAGTCACAGACAAGGACATTTCCTCGGTATGATTAATACGCTTTTAGGAATGAGCATAAAGCCGTGTTTCAGACAGGCTCTAAAGCTGCGTTTATCTCATGGAAAATCTCGTTAGAATTCCACAGTGTATTTCCGTTTCCGCAGTGAGAACTACAAAGATGGACCCCTGCTAAACGACAGCCAACCCCTCCCACTGCTCAAACGCGTGCTCATGTAGATCCTACACATAACCTACATCAGCCATTCCCAAACTCAGTAACACCGAGGCCCCCTTAAAAATCTGACGGGTCTGCGTGGCCCCCCCAAAATAATAACCAAGAAGACAACATTAAGAATAGGCTCTTCTGGTTATTTTATTTTGGGGAAATAGCCTCTGCTACAAACATTGTAATACAAAAATGATTACAGTGGATTATTCAAGTCAAATAATGAACACAAATATTTTAATATTACAAACAAAAGATTATAAATTTAACATTAAATAATTTATTTTTTATTTTTTATGACCTCCCGCGGCCCCCCTGCAGTACCCTCGCGGCCCACCAGGGGGCCGCGGACCCCACTTTGGGAGACACTGACCTACATGATCAAGGGCTGATGAGCCAATGACTTCCACACTTTCACCACAGACTGTGTAGATAACCATCAGTGCAGTTCTATTTTGAAAACGCTCACTCTATTACTTTAATGCCGGTTTTTCGAGTTACACTTTAATTTAGAACCGCTGCTTCCGCTTTAGCGTCTGTAGCGGGAGTTAGCTTGACAGTTACCTAGCAACATCAGAGGAGAACAGCTAATGTGTTCTCTGATCTGCCTCATGGATCATTTATATTTTAATGTTAGAATAGTGCTATAAGCTGGATGTGCCACGGTCCATTTCACAGAAACATTATTCTGGGTTATATTCTGGTCTTATTTGTTCATGAACGCTGTTGTGTAATTACAAAAGGAACAGAAACAGGCGTTTGTGTTACTTTAGATTTACTCCAAACGTGTCTGCTTCCGGCCTTTGCACAGTGACCTTTATTAAAAATAGTGGAGATTTACTGTCTAGGGTGGAGACCCATATACCCTTCCAGACCCATAGAGCCTCCCAGACCCATAAACTCATATAAACCATATATAACCATAGACTCAAAGACACAAAGAACTATAGAACCAGAATCTTCTGGAACCTCCAGGAACCTCCCGGAACCTTGCTTACCCCGCCTTGTTTCCGCCCGGACGCTTTTCATCACAAACGGAGGATTCTAGAAGCGTGAACGAAACCCCGGCATCAGGACTGGATCCGAACCACATCTAAACCACATCTGTACACCATCTGAACCCAGCCGAACACAGACACAGACCAGGAATGGCCAAGTGGGGCGAAGGAGACCCGCGCTGGATCGTGGAGGAGCGGGCGGACGCGACTAACGTCAACAACTGGCACTGGTGAGTTAGCTCCGCGGCTAAAGCTAACGCTCTGTCTGTGGGTTACAGCGTTCACTTTGCTTTAATCACAGCTCACATGTGAAGAGTTTATATCTGCAGACAGTGTGACGTCTGTGTGTGGAGAGACCAGAGGGAGAGAGACCAGGGAGAGAGACCAGGGAGAGAGACTAGGGAGAGAGACCAGGGAGAGAGACTAGGGAGAGAGACCAGGGAGAGAGACCGAGAGGAGAGAGAGCAGAGAGGAGAGAGAGCAGAGAGGGAGAGAGAGCAGAGAGGGAGAGAGAGCAGAGAGGGAGAGAGCAGAGAGGGAGAGAGCAGAGAGGGAGAGAGAGCAGAGAGGGAGAGAGAGCAGAGAGGGAGAGAGAGCAGAGAGGGAGAGAGAGCAGAGAGGGAGGAGAGAGAGAGAGGAGAGAGGGAGAGAGAGAGAGCAGAGAGGGAGAGAGCAGAGAGGGAGAGAGAGCAGAGAGGGAGAGGAGAGAGAGCAGAGAGGGAGAGAGAGCAGAGAGAGGGAGAGAGAGCAGAGAGGGAGAGAGAGCAGAGGGAGGCAGAGAGGGAGAGAGCAGAGAGGGAGAGAGAGCAGAGAGGGAGAGAGAGCAGAGAGGGAGAGAGAGCAGAGAGGGAGAGAGAGAGAGGGAGAGAGAGCAGAGAGAGGAGAGAGCAGAGAGAGAGAGCAGAGAGGGAGAGAGAGAGCAGAGAGAGAGCGAGAGAGGGAGAGAGCAGAGAGCAGAGAGAGCAGAGAGGGAGGAGAGCAGAGAGAGAGCAGAGAGAGGGAGAGAGAGCAGAGAGGGAGAGAGAGCAGAGAGGGAGAGAGAGCAGAGGGAGAGAGCAGAGAGGAGAGAGCGGAGAGAGAGAGAGCAGAGAGGGAGAGAGCAGAGAGGGAGAGAGAGCAGAGAGGGAGAGAGCAGAGAGGGAGAGAGCAGAGAGGGAGAGAGCAGAGAGGGAGAGAGCAGAGAGGGAGAGAGCAGAGAGGGAGAGAGCAGAGAGGGAGAGAGAGCAGAGAGAGGGAGAGAGCAGAGAGAGAGCAGAGAGCAGAGCAGAGGGAGAGAGAGCAGAGAGCAGAGAGAGGAGAGACGTCGGTGTGTTAGCGCTGTGCTAGCTCCAGACTGAATGGAAGCGACTTCTGTCACTACAACACGTGTCTTGAAGTCCAATGTTTTAAATGGTTAAAGTGTTTCTGCATGTGGAGATTGGTTTATCCTGGGTACCTAACTCTCATATCATAAACAATAGAACTCTGAAATAAAATGTATGTCAGTAGTTCCTGGATCTAATACAGTCATGTGTGTCTGTCTCTGTGTGTCTCTGTGTGTGTGTAGGACTGAGCGGGATGCCACTCCCTGGTCCTCAGAGAAGTTAAAGTCTCTCCTTGTGGGTGTCACTGTGGAGGGTGAAGATGGGACGTGTGAAATCACAGAAGTTACTAAATGTGACGGCGAAGCTTCCATCAACAACCGCAAAGGGAAACTCATCTTCTTCTACGAGTGGAGCCTGAAGGCCTCGTGGACCGGTAACACTACACTCACGGCACACTCTCAGGCACCTGATGTCACAAAAAGGTCTTTTCTCTGTTCAAAGTAGTTTCCATCCCTCAGTTCTCAATAGCGTGTGGCCCTCCCTTCATCTATGACAGCTTGGAGTCATAGACTGTACACAGATACGCAAACCCACAAGCTCAATGAAGCCCAATAGGGAAGTGCTCGTGGTGAAGTTTGACTCCTCTCTCTGGCTTCTTTTGACTTCCATGTAAAATTAAACTCCTCAGCAACGTTCACACGAGATATGAGCCACATTAGTATTGATCTCTCAAATACTTTCATTTACAGGGAAATCTCCAACTTGCCTTAGCAACCGTCTTAGCAACACGTCTGCCTCTAGCAACACACCAGACTCATTCTAGGAAATGGGGACAAAGTGTCTTTCCTCAGGACACAATGGCAGTTTGGCACTTGACAGCCGCCCCACTGTGGCACCTGGTTAAGTGTCTTGCCCAAGGACACAACAACAGCAGACATCAGTGGGAGTTGGTTGAGAAGGTCCTGTGGTGGGCTCGAACCCACGACCTTCATGCTTTGAGGCTCTACGAACTGAGCCATTGTCACCAAAGTGGCTATGTCTCTGTTACTACGGATACGAAGGACAGGCACCATAGACTGTAAATATGAAGTACAGGGACCATAGACTGTAAATATGAAGTACAGGGACCATAGACTGTAAATATGAAGTACAGGGACCATAGACTGTAAATATGAAGTACAGGGACCATAGACTGTAAATATGAAGTACAGGGACCATAGACTGTAAATATGAAGTACAGGGACCATAGACTGTAAATTTGAAGTACAGGGACCATAGACTGTAAATATGAAGTACAGGGACCATAGACTGTAAATATGAAGTACAGGGGACCATAGACTGTAAATATGAAGTACAGGGACCATAGACTGTAAATATGAAGTACGGGACCATAGACTGTAAATATGAAGTACAGGGACCATAGACTGTAAATATGAAGTACAGGGACCATAGACTGTAAATATGAAGTACAGGGACCATAGACTGTAAATATGAAGTACAGGGACCATAGACTGTAAATATGAAGTACAGGGACCATAGACTGTAAATATGAAGTACAGGGACCATAGACTGTAAAAATGGAACACAGGGACCTTAGACTGTAAATATGAAGTACAGGGACCATAGACTGTAAATATGAAGTACAGGGACCTTAGACTGTAAATATGAAGTACAGGGACCATAGACTGTAAATATGAAGTACAGGGACCATAGACTGTAAATTTGAAGTACAGGGACCATAGACTGTAAATATGAAGTACAGGGACCATAGACTGTAAATATGAAGTACAGGGACCATAGACTGTAAATATGAAGTACAGGGACCATAGACTGTAAAAATGGAACACAGGGACCTTAGACTGTAAATATGAAGTACAGGGACCTTAGACTGTAAATATGAAGTACAGGGACCATAGACTGTAAATATGAAGTACAGGGACCTTAGACTGTACATGACTGTGTTCACAGTAAAGTGACAATTGAAGTATCTGGACTTTAAAAGGTTATAACTTAAAAACTAAAATTACTTTCATAGATTGGAAAAAAAGATTTCAAACACAGACACATTGAAGAGATAGTGTGGATAAAATCTAAAGGAAAGATTGACATAAAAATGTTTAGCAACATTTTAAACGACCAAATGAGCCTCTGATTGGACCATTCTACTGTGACACCAGTTACATAGAAAATAAAATGTCCTCAGTCTGAAAAAGCAGAAGATGAAATCCCACAAGATTTACATGGTTAACACAACAGAAGGAAATCACTTGATATAAAAAGGAATCGTAAAAAAATAAAAAATAATTAATTAATTAAATGACCCCTGAAAAAAGTATAACGGACGTGATGAGGACCGTCCTCTTTTCTCTAAAAATTAAACTTGAGGAAAAAAAAAATCTGGTCTGTTTTCAATTTAATTGACAATATGAAAGTATTACTTTGCATCTACTCTGTGTAAAAAAAATAGAATCTCTGAATCAAATGTGGACATCTGAAAATACCTATCAAACTTCCACAAAGCTCATTCCGTCAAATCATCACGTCCGTTACATAAAATAACCAGGGCCGCTATAGGAAACTTGTCTAATGTATAAAACAGTTATATTCTAGAAACTTCTAATGAACAGAGGAGGTGCTTGGAAACATGAAAAACATAAAATATCTTCTGATTATTAAAATCTAATTTTTGGCCTTTTGTCACACTTTTGTGCCCTTTAGTGTGAACAAGCCCACATACAAAAAAAATACAAATTCTTAAAAGAACACAAAAATAGAAGTTCTATCAGTATTTTTCACATGTGTGTATTTTTTGGTCTCTGTCATAACTTTAGATCAGCCCAAAATGTCAAATAGTGAATCACGAGGCTCTTTGGTTATGAATAATCAAAATATACATATTGTCTTTGTGTTTGGGAGTTACTTAGTTACTATAGCAACCACACTGAACAAAGATTTATTTACTAAAAAATAACATAAATGATGCTTATTTTTGTTGCTTAAATGTATTTTGTCGTGTAAGATTATTTTACTAGTTTTAATATACTTTTATTTATACGTTTTTAAGCTTGTTTTAAGTATTTTTTCTCATTTCCAGACTTTTCTTCAATAACATACGTTTGTAATGCTATATTTTGAGATTTTTTTTTCATAAATGTTTAAGAATTAAGTAAATAACACTTGAAATGTTTATATGTTTTTAAAACTAGAATCAAGTCATTTGGGGCTAATATTAATACGTTCTTATTTTCAGAAATCTTAAATCATACTTTCTTGTTCTATTGACAGATATTTTTGTATTATTGAAGGCAGTATTTTACTTATTTTCATTTTTTTTTAGCATTGGGTGCCAGCTCTCATTGCCACCCTTCCCCTGACATAGACATGGACTAATAAAGAGGTTGAAAATTAATGAATGAATGAATTATATTTTTTCCCCTCATTTTCAAGACATTTTTTACAGTGCACACATTAAAGTGTATATTACCTACATGTGTTATCCCTGTACTATTTAGAACAACTACTTTTTACGCAAACAAAAATGAGATTAAGGAATTCATCTGATTTATTTTTCTTATTTGGCGCTCCCTGTTTTGCAGTGTTTTGTACTTTTTCAGACATTCTGTGGAAGGAAGGGCTGAAGGGAGTGGCTGGGGCCTCTTTCACGGCGGGAGTTGGGAACTGTGGGAGTGGTGACTGGGAGTGTTTATCGTGATTTCTTATCTGCCTCCGGAGTCCGGCCACATTAAAGGTGTTGAGTTCAACCTTTAAAACAATGGCTTTCTGGGAAAACACAATTCTTAAAGGAAAAAAAATACATGTTTTTGCACAAGGCCGTAGGAAATGACTGCTCCTTGGCCTTCCTTCGAATCTAAAACAGCCATTTTTTTACGTCTGCAGCTGAATTCTTTGTCTTTTTTTGTCCAACATACACAGATATCTCTTCTATCCACTATCAAAGGCCCGTTTACAAGTATGTATAGACTTTTTTTCTGTCATCTCTGCCCTGCTCTTTGGACCTGGGGTGGCCGTGAGAGGCAGCAGAAGCTCGTAGAAGTCTGCACATATTGGCTTCTCGTGGTAAAACTGTTATAAAAGAGAGAGAGAGGAAGAGAGTGAATATCAGAGCAGCAGCAGAGGCAACAGGGAGGAGTCTGAGGTCGGGTGAAACATATTGGAGAAGCAGGTTTATTGTGACCAGATGTTTTGACTTAATCTGTTTCATTTTGTAGAAGAAGAAGATATACTAAATAATTTGTGTGTGTGTGTGTAACTACTGTACACCATTGTGTGTAACTACTGTGTATGTAGTCCCCTATCACTGGGTGTTAAAAATTCAATAAATAAATAAAATAAAAAGGAGATATATTTTATTGATCTCACAATGGATAAATTTGGTTTTATATTTATATACACTTATCACATCATAGCATGCAGCGTACTGTTACTTCTGCGCCCCCTATAGGCAAAGTGGGGAATGGTGTCTTGCCCAAGGACACAACGGCAGCAGACATCAGTGAGTCAGTGGAGAAGGTATTCACTCTCAAAGCCGTTTTCTGCCTTTTTAAAACAAAAACATTGCTCATGAATTGGTTTTGGTAATGTATCTGGTGAAATTGTGTTCATTGCAATCGTTCATTTTTTTGAGTTTAGAAAAAAAAACTGACACCTCCCTCTGGTGGTACCGCACGGAGTTGCACGTGGGAATCGGTTTTTTTTACCCTTCATACCATTCTTGCCACATATTTTCGTACATATATTATTTCACTTTAAAAAACATGAATTTACAGTGGAAAGTATAATTATCAGTTCTAATGGCCAAAAATAATGCATACTTTTTCTTCTTTGATTTGAAGCCTTATCGGCCTCCACACAAAACATGTAACACAAGTAAAACAAGGTAAATACACAATATGATAGTACAATAGCTACATATATACAAAAGAAATAAATACATGTGTTTGTGTTTGTGTTGATCGGGACATTACCTCACATTTTGAAGTGTAGATTACTATTATCATAGCATAGTTTTTATATATAATCGGATTGTTATGGTCTATATTTTGTAGAGTCTTGTCCGTTTTGCAGAGGAAAGTGGGCGGAAAACAAGACGCCGCCAGTAAACTCAAGTAGATGACAGTCATTGAGCAACGAGCCAGTGAAAACCTTCAAACCTCCACCCAAATCTTAAAATAAACCAGAGGTATTTCAGTCTTGGCGCCTTGAGGGACCAATATTCTCTTGACCGACCAATTCTGAGTGATTCGGACGTTTTTCCACATTATTAGTGTTCAAAACTATTGTATCTATGTGCTAATTATGTATAGCTACAAAATAATTATGAAAACTGTTGCACTTTGTCATTCTGCACTTTATGAAGGCAACTGGCACTTTTCATCTGCACTTTTACTATATATTGCATGTTTATTGTCTATGTTTTGTATTTTAATTAACTCTGCTATGTATTTTAATTGTATTTTTAATAATTGTGCTAAATCTGGGGCAGCCATCTTTTTAATGTACCTGTCCGTTGTCCTTTTAAATAAATAACTAACTAACTAACTTAATATCCCTTTTTATTTATTATAAGCCTTGGCTCGTACGCGCGCTCTGATTGGCTGAATTGCGGGCTGATATTTTCCCATCTCCAACCGTTACCATGACAACTGGTCCGCAGCACGTATCAGATTTGATATCTTTCCTTGGTAAAAAAGACAATGTTCTGCCCTCGATAAACTTAATCTAGGCAGACAGATGACCGGAACAATGACGACACCGGTGTTTGCTTTTACAGGCTTTTATCATTGTAAGAATGGTAAAACTGCAACAAATAAAAAAAAAACAGCCTCAGGTTGTGCATTCAAACAAAATACAATACAACATATAACACTGTCAAGGTGCCTCTGAAAAATACGAGGCCAATGCTAATGCTAACAGCAGCACATTACCGGCGCTAGCATACTGCGCTAGCATTCGGGGCTAGCATTTGGAACTAATTAAACACATCCACAGAATAACACACTAGGGAAAATACAACAGGTAAACTTACTCAATGCTAACACACAGACTAAGCAAACTCTCTGTGATCTACCACTGGAGCTGAATCATGTTTGATAACTGGAATAACTGTTGACCGTTTTTCCACTTCCGGTTAGCCAGGAAGTTACTTCAAAATAAAACTATTTACATACAAAAAATAAATCATTGGCTCAAAAGGAGCCAGAACAGACATAATAAGCAACGACTGGGAGCATTCTCCAGTGAATTCTATTTTCCGGACGAGTTGGAAGAGCCAGAGAAAGTAATAACGGCAAATAACGACAAAAACACAACTCCTAACAGTCAAGAAGAGATCGACAACTTCGTTACAGACCAGAAAGGTAAAAACAGGATTAGGAAAACCAAGTCGGACATGAACATACTTCACAAATATCTAAAAATCATTGGTAAAGACACATCTTCAAGTTCTCCATGTCACCATTTTACAGTTTGGTTGCATGTGTTTTTAGTTGAAACCGATTGCACAAATTAAAAATAGTCATATAATAAAACATTTATTAACCTCGCTTGCTCGGGCTGTACAGAGAAATATCAGCCCTCGCGCTCGTTTAATAAGCCGTTATGTGAGATTTCATAACACTTTGAAGCAACTTTTGTTAAAGTTAAACTCATCATTCTATCAATGTGCAGAAGCCAGTACTTTTCCCTTGTTTTGTCTATCTGAAGGCCAAGCTACATGGCACTGTGGCAGCTGCTGATTGGAGGTCTCCACGCCTCCGCTCTGTATAATACACTTGCATTCTGTTGTTCGTGCTGTCTCTACCATCGACAATAAAACATGTCTTCTGTCGGAATTTAAGACACGATCCCAGACATGTCATCTTCTTCAGTTAGTATCTGTCGTTTTTTTTCAATGATCTTGTGCTTACTCCTGTTGTTTTCAATGAAAATATTTAGATTTAGGTTTTTGTGGGGGTGAAATTGTGCTAAACCGTGAACCTCCCTGTCCTCTTGGTTCTTTACCCGATTGTGTGGGTGCTTTTACATTAGCCTAAAGAAATCATAACACAACAGGATATGAATCCCGGGGCCCTTACACAGCCCTCCATCCACATCTCTGCATATTTGTTGCTAGCGGCTGCTGCCAAAAGTCTCTGTGTCAACAAAGATAACATATTTAAGCAATTATCTTCAAATTCTAACATCTGCTCCAAATCTTTCCCAAAACGTTGAACTGAACTGACTTATCTAAGTTAGAAGTGAACTATGTAACTTTTGTGATGGATTGTCAGGAGGTAATTTTTATTCATACAGCACATTTCATTAAGAATATTTATGAATTTGGAAATGTCTATTAGGGATGCACCTACCCTGGTCTTACCATACCATTGTACTCATTTCATTTTGTACTATGGTCTGGATTTTCTTCGTTGAGCTCAGGTGGGAGGGGTTAACTCCTTTTGCAGATTGAAAAGATTGGGTCTGAGTTTACCGTGACGTATGTAATGAGCCTGAGTGAGTGCGGTATTTAATTTAACCTAGCTTTAGCATGTAGCCTAGCTTTAGCCATCGCCTTTGCCACTAACGGAGCCCGTGGGGAGTAGAGCCACATATTTGCTTCAATGACATTTACTAAACATTCCTCTTGCTCCGGCTTCAGTTTCTTGATATTTGGATTGAACCAGAACAGATTATTTTACTATCGCTTTCTCCGACAAACTACAACCAGCAAATTCAGCACAAACTCTTGATGTCACCGACACCGACCTACAACACCCGCCTCCCCTGCTCTCTGATTGGTCGGAGGAGATTCAACCGAGGAAACTGCAGCCACTAGGATCAGACCCAGACGTACATGTAGGAAATGATCATGGACCAGAGTTTACACATGGTAAGACCAGACGTACATGTAGGAAATGACCATGGACCAGAGTTTACACATGGTAAGACCAGACGTACATGTAGGAAATGACCATGGACCAGAGTTTACACATGGTAAGACCAGACGTACATGTAGGAAATGACCATGGACCAGAGTTTACACATGGTAAGACCCAGACGTACATGTAGGAAATGACCATGGACCAGAGTTTACACATGGTAAGACCAGACGTACATGTAGGAAATGACCATGGACCAGAGTTTACACATGGTAAGACCAGACGTGCATGTAGGAGATGATCATGGACCAGAGTTTACACATGGTAAGACCAGACGTACATGTAGGAAATGATCATGGACCAGAGTTTACACATGGTAAGACCAGACGAACATGCAGATAATAACTAACTGGAGTATACGGATGCTAAGGCCAGCCTAAGAGTCACGGTTTCAACCGATGTTCAACTTGTTAACTACCATTGGTAAATAAAAATGACATTGGCTAATGGTGGCGCCTGCAAATAGTCACCAGTAGAGGGCGTCTGTGCACTTTCCTCAATAAAAAACACAAAGAAGATGACGGCGTCGTGTGGCGATATTTTACAGTATCAGTAAAAGATTCGCACGTGTTCAGCGAGATTTCAAGAGCTGCTAGAAAATCATTTACCACAAAGAATCTCAATGAACGTTTGAGAAGAGGCGGTGACAGCGACTACAGGAAGCTGAAAGAAAAGCCGCCAAGAAATATATTCATTCATTCATTCATTTTCAAGCCCTTTATCGTCCATTTCTGGGTCAGGGGGTGGCAATGAGAGCTGCCCCCCAACGCTCATAGCACCAGTCCCTCGCTGATCTTCTGCAGGGGGTGAGTCCACAGGAAGATGGCTGCTCTGTCAGTTGTGAAACAGCCTTGGTCTTTCAGCGGGGGCTTCAGGCAACGTGGGGTTAAGTGTCTTGCGCAAGGACACAACGACAGTAGACATCAGTGGGAGCAGTTGGAGTAGGAATCGAACTCACGACCTCCAGGCTCAAAGGCCACTGCTCTACCAACTGAGCTACTGTCGCCAAGAAATATATGAATAACAAATATAAAAACATCGGCCAAGTTGTTGTGTATCGGCCCAAAGTTTCACAATCGGTGCATTCCTCAATTATAATTCAACCATTAAAAGTTGTGCGATCGCTGTCAGGGCTTACTGTGGTCATGAAGGTGCATTAGAGAAATACCAGAGTAAGGAGCTTTGGTGGTGATGAAATAAAAGGGTAAATATACTGTTCTTTCTAAAAACCATCGAAGATCTGCTTGTCAAATTTACAACTGCAGAGGTTGTTGATCATGCACACTATTTCTGAAAGGAGTTTTGTATTTCTCCCGGCACTATTCCCACAGGGGATTCATTGTGCCGCCGCTGAAAGGTGCATTGCAGGTGTGACCAGAGCCATCCAATGCAGCCAGTATCAATAATTCACTGGGATCACAGAGCCGAGAAACGCTCTGGAAGGATCTAGTTTACATGCAGCGTGCCACTGACTCTTGCACACAACCACAGCTGCCTTTGTTTACAAGTGACAAATGAGAAAAGGCTGAAAAGAGCGTCTGAACTCAATATTTTACATCGAAAAGACTGCTCAAGACATATAGGCACAATGGTAGGTTACGTAATCCTGTAGTTATGTAGTTAAGGAAGGCCAGGTCCTCAGACAGCCCCATGAATCACCGGGGACCTGCTGCTGAACATGGAAACAATGTGAAACCCTTTACAAAAGCAACAAGAAGTAAAATGCACCATTACAATTATAAATAATGAGTTTAAAACAAATTGGCCCATTTGTAACCCCGGGTGTGTTCAGGGTGCAGCCTGAGGTCTGGTTCAGGGGCCGGAAACTAAAGTGATCCTCTAAAAAGTGAAATAAGTTCCTGTGTCCTGCGTTTAAATCAAATGAAAGTTTCACACTTTGGAACAATCTTTTATTTCTTTTTTTCTCTTTTTCTTAATTTACTTAAATGTTCTCTGAAAGTGCACAGCCAGGTTGTGAGACTTGGTGACACCAAAGACTGTAAATAATAATGGACGTAGCCACGCCTGCCTTCGCCGTTGGAACTGATGGGCCACCTGTTACAGACCAAGTCCTTTGGCTTTGGAATGTGTATTCCCCCAGCCTCCTGCTGACAGACCTGTACCTGTGCTAATCATTTCTGTTATTGTGATCAGAACAGTGGTTCTGTTGCACATTTATAATAAACCTGTAACTATTTTGGGCCTTTGCCTCCGTTTCTGTTCCACACCCGGTTTAACTTGTTATTGAGCCACACTCCTGACACCACCACCTTGTAGCTCGTAATACCACCACTGTTGCCTTCTGTGGGCTTTTTCAAAATGGCCGCGGGGCAGGAACATGTGAAACAACAAGTGCATTCAAAAGTCCGCAGATGCTAGACTAGACTCTTCCATGACAGATAAAAATACTCCCCTCGGCATCGACAGCATCGAGAGCGACTTTTGGACTTTTCGTCCTGTAAAGACGTTTTCGAGAAGAAAGATGGCACCATACAAAGCATTGAGTAATTCTCTTTCCAGGTACACCCCCTCCGGAGGGAGTGAGATTGCAGCATGTCAGCACAGGTGCTCAGAGACCATTTGGAGCCGGGACCAGCCCCCACTGGGTGAAACTATATAAACAATTAAGCTGATAATTGTATTTATAATGTAGTGTTGACACCCACACCCTGGTCGGACCAGTCAGGGAGCCGGGTGTCTGCTTACACAAGACATGGAACTGGGATCACCGGGTCAATCTCTGAGCTGTGTCTGGCTCATTTGTCTTAAACACAAACTAACATGAGAAATGAGAATACCAGACACATACTTTGTTCTCATAAGTCTACACACCCTTACAGACGAACTTCTTTATAGACTCTGATTATTTGTAGTGGCACAGTGTAATTATCTACATGTGACCTCAAGGAGACTACTCTTTTACATGCCATTCTACCCCACCTACACACCCCTCAAAGACACAACGGGTTAGAAAAAGTTAGAATTCAACCGTGTGGACCTTGGAGGCGGGTGATCCACTGCCAGACAAATGTGAATCATGCATCAGTAAGGCCTTCTCTCATATAAGGCAAGGAATTAGAACCATCGCCTTTGGGATTCACAATGTAAAACAGACCCTTATTTGTTTTGAATGGGGAAAATTCCTCAAAATGTTGAATAAAACTGAAAATATAATGAAAGACACATTCTGACTTCAACCGTGTTCAGTGTATGGGACCTGTATGGAACTCTGGATTATATAAGCTCTGAATGGAGACTAGCGTGAGACATTGTTAGCACATATGGTTTGAGGTATAGTACATGCGAGCTGCGAGTGGTCCATGGTATTAGAAATGTCGGGCTTTGTTTGGTAACATGGACCCCCACGGCAGGAGGCGTCAGCTGGGTCAGGTCATCCCTCACTCCCTACACATGCCTGGCTGTGTTACCCGGGCTGTGTTACCCGGGGTGTGGCCCTAGAATGGACTAAATCACTTGGAAAAAACATGAAAGAAATGAGCGTATAAGCAGAACAATGGACAGTAAAAGTAAGGAAGCGACTTTAACTGAGGATTTGGCTCCGGCTTTAGCTTTTGGTTGGAGCCAAAACCTGTGATTCATCTGCAGCCAGAGACCTTCGCCAGGAAAGTAGTGAAAAACAATGCAGCTGGACAGAGAAAAGCGACGTTCACACCATCAATGCAAGTTTCGAAAATCTGATATACTGGTCTCACTGGTAAAGTACCATGTGGCGCAGAACTAAGAAAGGTCTCGTTATGATTCTCAAATCATTATCGACAAAACAAGGAATAAAACCAGGATTTCTATCTCTGTGAAAAAGGTGTTGGTTATAGATTTGTTGTTGACAAAACTCTTGTCTATTCAGCTGTTATGGTCCCAGCTGGATTCGTCTGCATATCTGGCAACCTGAGTCAGGGAGAGTGGGAGAGGCTGCAGTACCACTTCTGGCCACATTTTTCACATACTCCTCCTTAAACTCATTGACTGCCAGCCGTTTTTGATGATTTCACTGACTTTCAAGACCCACAGAATATTGTGTGCTGTGACTATGAAAAACATGAAACCAGATTCTGAAAGACTGGACCGTCTACTTTCATTAGCAAAAATATGTTGGTATCTAGCTAGTTTTGTTCTGCTGTAATCTTCAGTCGAATAGAGAGAAGTTTGACAGAAATCACCAGTCTCAGCCAAATAAGTCCATGGCAGTCAATGAGTTAATACTAAAAACATGAAACATATGTAAAATCCAGCTCAGGGCCTGACCAAGCATCAGTTTAAAGACACATTTCCCCACGTAGACAATAAAGTAAACCGTAACTTAACAATCAAAACAATCCATGCAAAGCTAATCTGGTTTCTCGCGTTTCATTTTTCAGATTCCACCATGCCAGACGTGCAGTCATTGGAGAATGTTTTAAATGATACATATCCCGGATGTTGCCCCCAAAGCAAAGCAGTATTCAAATATTTATGTAAATTAGTTTTCAAGTGCTGCAGAAGAGACAGAGGCAGCAGCGGTCACACTTACTGTATAACCCGGTTTATTCTCCAGTCCTTGCAGATCGAACAAAGAAAAACACAGGCTTCTTATTGGATGTGTAGCAACGTGGACCAGGTCAGAGCAGAGACGCCAGCGCTTCCGTGAGTTATGAATCCAGATTACAGACAATCCAAATATAAGCGAGGTCTGCATGGCCTTAAATTCATTGAATATTACTAATTTTTCACATTTGTCCTCGCAAAAGTCTAAACATGGTCCGATTCCACACTCCCTTTGACCACATAAAACATGGGGTGTCCAAACTTTATAGCAAGAGGGCCACTTTAGTTCATCAGACTTGACCTGAAGCCAATAACCTGGGTTTAAAAAATATATTTGAGCTGGATTGACTGGATTCTGGTCTTTAATGATACTCAACAAGGTATAGCATGACTGTGTTGGTGGATCTGAAGTTGGTTGGATGATACAGTCAAAGTGCCTCAATGGTGACTTTGTGTTAGCAGCTGAGGGCCACAAAACATAGTCCAAATGTCGCTGAAGAACACGGTCGAGCGAATATGGGTCACGGAGCAGACAGGAAGGAGCTCATGGTTTCAGATCGAGACGCTGGTTTGAGTCACTTACTTTACAAGAACCATTTATTTATCAACTGTTTACTTTTGAATGCTCTGGAAACAGCAGCAAGTCCTAAGTCTGCCTGAGATGTTGCTGCAGTTCAGGATTCATGGTTTTACACTGGTCCAGACCAGAGCAGAGAGGATTCATGGTTTGAAGTGGATCAGGTGAAAATCCACTGGAGGAATGCTAACTTTATGAAAAATGCTAATTAAGCATTTAGCATTTTACTTTGGACCAGAGCAGGACAAGTTTCTATCCATCTCTCTCTCTACTTAATGTGAATTGTTCTCATGCATTCCATATATTTTACAGCTTTATTACAACATTATTATAGTGTATTTAATTTTACACTAACGTCATCAGTTCTCTATCGTCTCCATCTCTCTGCTTTCTCTCCAGCTTCACTTCTTACTCTGAGCCTGACCCAGAGGTGACGGGTCTCCTCACAGGTCACTCAGGTGTAAGTAAGACTGATGAACCGGACTCTCCACATTCCAGCCTCCAAAACCCCAAACCCGGCCCACACTGAGGCTCTTGTTCAGCCGAGGCTCCCTGTTCATTCCCACTGCTCATCCTGTAATCTGCGGAAATGACTGTTTACGGATTCAAAGCCACCCACAGAGTTTGTTCATCTACATATAAAGAAATCTCCGACGTGCTAGCATCAATCCCCTGCTCTATCTGCAGCAGAGACAGTTGGGGCATTGTGCTTGTCAGATAACAGAGAGTGAGTAAAGGCAACGCTTTTATAATGTCTTCAACTCTACAGAAGAAATGCTGAGAACAACTCGCTGTTTAGCCATAATCCAGAGCAGAACATGGCTGTCTCTGAGCTTCAAGATGCAGTCAGGGATTTTTTCCAGATGCATTTTTTAAAGTATTGTGGGAAAACGTCCCTAAACCCTAAAAGTAGTCAAGTTATCATGCGTTTTCAAATAGTAATGGAATTGACCAGATGTCTATATAGTCTACAAAAATTAATAACAAATATATTGGAGCGGACCGATAAAAATAGACCAATGGGATTCGTTCATCCCCAACGAACCAATGGGATGTTGTCTCTGTCTTGTAATTTTGTAATGTTAATGTATTTTAATGGCTTTTTAACATCACGGCCAGGGGACTACAGATGAAAAATAACCTCCTTTGAACTCATGTTTAATCATGTGTTTTATTAAATTGCATTGTCCCCTTTGAAATAAACTGAAACTGAATGTGTGGGTGTGAATAGTTCTTGCAGATTGGATCTAACAAACTAACAGTGATACTATGGCGTTCATTTGTTGCAGTTTCTTTTCTCACTGTAAGGACAATACTGAGGAGTCGTCATGACAACCATGTTTGTTAAAGCTGGGGTTTATTTATTTATTTATTTTTTTTCCCCGACAGAAAGGGTCCTGTATTAAAGTAACTGAGAGCTGATTGTCTGAACGACGGCGGTTCTCTCTCTTTTCACTTTTTCTGTCTA